>JADRCD010198423.1:0-10229 GCA_019843815.1 Montemys delectorum | reverse complement strand
GTGATCCTAGCATATGTATTTGACAAGACCAATATGAGCAGCCCCCATATTCGTCTGGCCATTTTTTACAATAATCTTTTGTACTGGGATGATAGCAATTTGAATTAGTTTCTGACATCCAGCTATGGAGCAGTTTCCTGACCCTATTTGGAAAGACTGTTTGTTATGTGTGGGGGTTTCTTGAACCTCGAATATCCAGATATAAGTGCTACCCTGGATAGGAATGAACAGCAGGGGGAGGATGAGAAACCCATGTTTAATCCAGTGAGGTTGAGCTCGGCTGCCGGAGTGGAGTCTCATTTTCTGGGATTGGGGATAAAGTAGGCGGTCTCGTTGTCCTCTGGAGCTTAATAGAGCACGGTCCTGTTGAGATTGATGTGTATGAAGAAGAGTCATTTTTAGGTGGAGGAATGAAAGGTTTGAGGTGAGACAGATGGACCCAATGAGGGAGTTCCTCAAGTTTAGCAGCTGTAGGGGTCACAAGAATTACTTTAAAAGGGCCCTGCCACTTGAGAGAGAGAGATGAGGGTCGATGATCTGGAGGGGATAGAAGGACTTGGTCTCCAATGTTGATAGGTAGTGGACAGGAGACAGTGCAAGGCCGAGGTAGATGGTGGTCAGCAAAGTTCCATAGGAGAGAACGGAGGTGGCAAAGTAATGGAGTAAGTAGATGGTCTGGGAATGGAGAGCATTTAGGTGAGCGACCAGGGGTTAGAACTGGACGTCCATACATGAGTTCAAAGGGAGAGATGAGAAGAGGTTGCTTTTGGAGAGCTCATAACCTGAAAAGAGCCAGGGGATACCTAGAGCCTTAGATAGGAATTCAGAGACTTGGGAAGTAAATTCAAGACCATTGTCTGACTGGAGATACCAAACCAGGGGATGATCTCCAGGAGGAGGAGATCAGAGACTGTCTGATCCCTTTTGTTAGTTGTGGGAAATGCCTCTACCCATCCTGAGAATTTTATCATCTCTCCCATGGCACACTTTGAAGACCAGCGCTAAGATTTCTGTCTGTGGAGTTAGGGGTCCCCTCTCCAGTTTTTTAAGTTTAGCTCTTATGTCAGGGTAGCTCTGGGAAAAGAAGTAGGTCATCAGAAGTTGCTTACCTTCTGGGTTTTCAGGGTCCAGGTTAGTATGCTGTAATAAAGCCTTCATAAGGCATTTTAAAAATTGAGATGGATTCTCCTGCTTGTCCTGGACAACCTCCTGGAGTTTTTCAGAATTTACTGGCTGTAAGGCTGCTTTCCTAAGACCGGCCAGAAGGCATGGAATGAACCTGTCCCTGGCTAAAATACCACCTGCAGAATTGTAATTCCATCAGGGATCCTGATCTGGCACGGTCTCAGAGACAATTGGGTATGTGCCGTCTGTGTGTTGAATTCCATTTGCATGCACTCTTGCCTCTTCCCAGACTCATCTGTGTTCTTTAGGAAGTAAGAATCTTAGTAAGAATCATATGAACATCATGGAAAGTCAAGCTGTAAGATTGAGAGATATATTGGAACTCTTTAATAAACTTGGAAGAGTTAGAAGTATAAGACCCCAGCCTGTTTTCTATTTGGGAAAGTTTACTAAGCGGGAACGGGACATGTACTGACAAGACCATCTATTCCAGCAACTTCCCTTAGAGGTAGGACCGCTGATGGGTCAGGTGTCTCTGTGGAGGAAAGACTTGGAGGTTTGGTTGTAGCCTTAGAGCAGGTGACAGGAGAAGTGAAGGTAGCTGCCAATGTGGGGCATTTGGAGTGGCCCACAGATGGCACAGAAGAAGGGGAGGGGTCTGAAGAGGAAGAGATAGCAGGCTCTGGGGCATCCTGGTGAGGAAAAGAAACTGAGGCAGCAGTTTGAGTTTTTGGCAGCATGGAGACAGGTCTGCGGTGAAAAAAACGAGTCGTTCATTAGCTGGTGGACAAGAAGAGCACAAGGAGGGATTGGAACGGAGATAGATAAATGTTTGGACATAGGGAACCTCCTTCCATTTACCAGTTCTCTGGCAGTATGTATTAAGATCCCTTAAAATAGCTGGATCTAGGGTGCCATTAAGTGGCCATTTTGAATTTCCATCTAGTTGATATTTAATCCTGATTTTATTGCAGAGATATATTAATTTTGATGCCTTTAAATCAGGAATTAGCTTTAGAGATTTGAGATTTTCCAGGACCATCCCACTGGGGTGCCTGGAGGTACGGTCGAAGACATTCTGACACCCATTGGTGGGTGCTTGGTTATTCCTACCAGCATCCTGAGAACAATCCAAGCACCAAGAAGTTAACAGTCAAAGCTAGTGGTTCAAATCGTCAGGAGAAACCCCTAGTGGCTACCCAGCAGACCCCAGCGGCCTGCTGTGGAAAGCAACCCACCTTGGTCCAAAGATTTTTCGGCTGCATGAGCCGGGAAAAAATTGGGAAATGAGAGTTGCTTTCAAGGGAGGGGCAACCAATGGTAGAAGTCCTAAGACATATGCCAACGGGGAGGTATGACTGTAAACCCCATGGTTCCCAGAGAAGGCTGGCCAGGCCGTATCTGGAAAGCTGGAGGTCCTTCCCTTGACTGATCCTACCAATTAATATGCCAGTGTCTATGCGAGAATTATAGCGGACTGGTAAATGGAAAACATGGAAGTGAATGGGTAGGTGTAGACCTGAGCAGAGGCTAACCCCACCTGATAGACCAGGCAGGGCACGGCTCACGTGGTTGAAGTTCCTGTGCAGTGGCAGCAGTGGCAGTGGCTCAGGGTCCCTTGTTCCTTGCTCTGGTGGTGTTGGCTTCAGAGAGCAGCAGCAGCAGAATGGCCCGGGCGCCTCGGTGCTGTGCCTTGGAGTTCAGCAGAACGAGCGGCGCAGCTGCGGTGACGCTTGAAGGCGCGTGAGGCTGTGGCTGTGTCGGGGCGCATAAACTAGCATACTGAAGGTAGCCGAGGTTGCCGCCAATCCACGTGGCCCGCCGCCACACACACACACACACACACACACACACACACACACACCACTGCAGGGCAGCTGAGCAACCGCCAATTCTCCATACGGGCCACCCTATGATGGGCTCAGAGCCAGCCGTGTCAGAAAGCATCACACACCAGGCCCAAACAGTTCCACGTGTAAGAGGTTTAATTGAGAGGGAGAGAGGGGGCAGTAGCGTGGAAAGAGAGGAGGGAGAGAGAGAGAGAAATGGAGGAATGTTCCCCGTGTGTGTGTGTGTGTGTGTGTGTGTGTGTGTGTATGTGTGTGTGTGTATGTGTATGTGTGTGTGTATATGGGTTGTGACGTATGGCCCAGTAAAGGTGGGAGGTGAGCCCAATGGATTCTGGGAATATGGTGGCTGTTTCTCTGGCAAAAAGTCTCTGAGACCTGCCCATGAGTCACCACAGGCTTTGGATACTAACACTGACTCATCCAGAACATTAAAGGCCACAAATCTTCTGCAGTTCCAAAATTGCAATGGTGAGCTATGAGAATACACATTTACAAATGTGTAGTCATGTGAAGTGATTTTCTATGTATTTAGTGTTCTGCAAAGAAGTGTGTGAAGTGAGCACGAAGGGGCAGTCAAGACTCTTTCTGCAGGAGTAGTTTCAAGACTGACTAAGGCAAATCATTCTCAGATAATCAGCACTGCTGGAAACCAGTTACTGTCTGCCAGGCACCAAGCACCCTACTCCTGATATGCAAAAGTGCTACTGTGTGCTACTGAAAACAGACACAGGAAGTAACTTAGTCATGGTGCAACAAGTCAACGTCTAAATAGGAAACTGTCTCTCTGAACATCTAGTTCAACCCCTTTGCTTTAGTGGGTGAATAATATGATGCCTGCATGATTCAGTGACGCATTTAAAGTCACAGGATAATCAGTATGAGAAAAAGACAGAACTGGAATTCTTTAAGCCTGGGGACATACTGCTCACTTTTTGGTATGCCCCTCTCTGAGATTCCGACCTTGACAGATGACCAAAGTGAACAGGGGCAGCAAAGGAAGAGTAAGGAAGAGGATGAAAAGGATATGGAACGTTTAGATAACTCCTTTGAGAAGCTCTGGGGTGTTCCAACTATCTAACCTCACAACACACATGGAACCTAAAAGAGATGTAGGAAGGAAGGGAGATGATACATTGTAATTTACGTAAGAGAGAGAGTATGTACCAGAGGGAAGACAAAGAAACAAGAAATGGGCTTCACTCTGATAATTAAAATATATAAAGAACAGCTACTGAGAGGCAGAAATAAAGACAAGAGGAGGCCAGAAGGAAGTGAATATCTGGACTTCCAGAAAAGCCACTTGATCGAATGCACACAGCAGGGTTGAAGGAACTTTTGAAGTAAGGTGTAACAGGATCTTCTGAAGAGATGAAATGCAGAAAGCCTAAGTTAAGGGTTCCTCTGAAGTGAATTGAGATGAGTGCTTTATCCAGCAGTGACTGGAAACAACCAAAGGAGCCACTCGGATTTGTTCGTGTGTTGACTTGACAAACAATGTTGAAATTGAACAGTGGTCACTGTCTGAACAACTCACTTACAAAGCCATTCCCTCTTGATTCATGGTTTCATTTTCCATAGGTTCAGTCACTTATGGTTAGCCACAGTATAAAAAAATATTAAATGGAAAATTCTAGAAATTAAGAGTTCATAACAATTAAACGCCATCCTTTTTTGTTTGTTTGTTTTTTGACTTTCCAGAGTTTTTAATAGTCACACGCAGAGGGCTGGTTCATTTCAGATCCTTCACTGCCAAACCTGGGGGTAGGGACTGCTTCAGCTTCTCTGCCTTTTCCTTGTCTGTGATAACCAGGGTGTAAAGGTACCTGCTACAGCGAACCTTCAACTTCACATTATCCTTGTTCTCTTGATCTTGACAGATTTGGTGTCCTTCCGCAGGGCGGTGAGAAGAAAGTTCTTAATTTCCTCAATTTTCCGAGGCATGGCGATGGCGGTTCAGCTCGACTCTGGCGTCCGCACAGGGGCTAGAACCCAAGAGAACGGAAAAAACAAACACCATCCTTTGTAGTGTGATGAAAAGTCATACTGTCCATTCTGTCCTACTCAGAATGTGAGTGATCTCTTTGGTCCAGCATATCCACACCATTCATATGATAAATAACCCATTTGGTTATTGTCTTAGTTATCAACTTAAGGTTGTTGTCTTAGTTATCAAATTGACTGTGATGGTATCCCGTTGCCTGAATTCATAAGATTGTCACATTAACACAACCTAGTGTTATGTCTTGAAGTCAATGCCATACCTTACCCCTTGTCACATAGGCATTGTGTTTTACATCATCCCTGGAACAGAGGTAAGTACACATAAGACATTGTAAAAGAGACAGAGAAGCCATGCTCACATTATGTTCATTATAGCAAATGATTATATTTTTGTATTATTGATCATTGTTAATCTCTTAGGGTATCAGATATATGATTCGTTACCATAGTTAAGATAGTTATATATACATATATTAGTATACATTTATGTGTGTGCATATAAAAGAATATACCATATATGGAGTTCAAAACTCTTACTGGTTTTAAATGTCAGCATGAGTCTTAGGGACCATCCTGTGCAGAAAATGGAGACTAGTATACTTCCTGAAACCACTACTGTTACTCATTTGAGCAATGTAAAGAAAAGTTACATATTGTGATTTTGATTTTGTGGGGAAACGCTTAAGAACATGGAGACATACACTTGTCTAAACTTTTTCCTCAAATTTATACTTCTAACTTCCTAAGATAAAATATTTTGCCGATGTTGAATAACTAGACTTCTAAGCATATAGCTCTTGACATACCAATAGCAAACAGTGGGGGATTATTGATTAAATTACTTATAAAATTGATTGGCCTAGTCAAAAATATTAACCTAGGTGTTGGTAAGATGACTTTAGCAGTTCAGAGTATTTGCTGATCTCACAGAGAACCCAGGATCTGTACCCAGTACCCACATGGTTGTTCACAATCATGTAACTCCAGTCCTATAGCACCCAATGCCTTCTTTCGACCTCTGTGGGCACTGGCTCGCATATAGTACATATGCATACATTCATACATGTAAACAGACAAAACATTCACACAAACAAAATAAATAAAGCTAAAGCAAAAGTTAAGTTGAAACTTTAAAATGAAATTACTCAGATAAATGGTTAAATCCAGAAATACAGACAAAACAAAGCCACTCACAAGTAAAGGATTCTACTACAGCATTACTGATAGTCTCTTGTTTTGATGCCCAACGACACAGAGGAATCTTTACAGAACAGACTAAGTCAAGCTTTTGTAAGAACAAGACTTTAAATAAAGTTACATAGACCATGTGTACCAGGGGACAAGCTCCTAAAATCGGCTGGGGCCAAGCACGGAAGATGGAGACTTGTGCTGTTACACAAAACCCCATCAGCTACCAAGAACCAACCAGAGAGTTCAAATTCTGGAAACGAACCAAAGAATACAAGAAATGGCAGAAGCTCTTGGTGTTGGGTATCTAGCTGTCTTCGTTTTATATTTATTTCCCGAGTTTATTTGAAAAACATCATCCTCCCTCAGTTGTGCTTTTTTGGATACAAAGTACACGGCACTCCTGATCAAAGATAAAGCTTGTCTATAAAATCCAATCATCTTTACAGAGGTATGCTGTTAGAGTTTTATGAGTTACTAACACTTCTCCAAAGAAGTGCAAGGGACGAATATATATATATATATATATATATATATATATATATATATATATAAAATGTTAACGCCTTTCTCCTCATGGAAATGCAGATTAAAATTACACTGAGCTGTTAGGTTAGCTGTTATTTAAAAATTTGAAATAGTAAGTGTTGGTAAGGATATAGAGAAAAAAACTCCCCTAGGCACTGCTGGAGGCAAATAAGTTAGTACAACCAATGCAGAGGAAAGTGTAGAAGTGCCTCCCCAACTAAAGCTGCGACTATTGGAAAACCACATCCGAGCATTCATCTAAAGTAAATACAATCAACACATAGCATACAGCATACTAATACATATTTACTGAAGCACTACTTATAGCTGCTAAGATAGAGATGAAACCTCGGGGGCTATTATCATATTAATGGGCAAAGAAAACACAGTGCACAGAGAAAGGTTGGAGGGAGGGAAGGAAGAGACAGAGAGAGGGGAAGAGAAAGAAAAGGAGGAGGAGAGAGAGGAGGAAGAGGAAGAGGATGGTTCATAGGAAAATGGATCTGTACATGAGCATGTTAAACAACGTTATCCAGACACCAGAGTATCACACCCTTCCTTCCTAAGTTAAAAAAAAAAAATACTGAAAATGAAAAAGTATCCATTAGGGAAAGGGACTGAAGGACAAGAAAACAAGGAGGGCGGGATGTGGTAGAGCCAAAAGTAGACAATGAGCATGCGTACGTGTGTGGGCATGTCACAGCTAATAAACATAAGCATATATTTTAAAAGTACTGTGCTCAAATCTGATCCCTAGAGGTTTGTTTAAAAAAGACTAACAAGCTAACCGAGACTTAGTGAACGACCTCAACCTACTGAAGGATCTTTTTAAGAATTTAGAGAAGACTCATGTCTGGCATGGTATCAGTTTTAGCCTTCTAAATAGGTGTTTCCCAAAGAAATGGTGATTTGGTTCCATCTTTCAGATTGCAGTCGAAAGATGAGTGGTAACTGGACAGGTTTCCTTGAAAGATGGGCTTTGACTGTTCATAAGCTACCTTGTACTAAGGGCTCAAGCCGTTGTCTCTTAGTGGGATGTACCAGAGGATGAGGTTCTGACAATCTCGGATATCACAGAGAGACTTTTCACTTCCCTAGGGTTCTGGATTCTAGTTCTCTCAAGCGTGTGTCTACATTTGAGTCTTCAGCAATGAGATACTTCTTTTGGCTCTCTGAAACTCGGTCCAGACATATGGCTGGTATCCACCTGAGTTATAGATACAGAAAAAAAACCACTGACTCCTTACACTTTTGTAGCTAAATTATCATTTATTAATCTCTCCACAGCAGAGCATATATCACTTCTTGTACTATATTTAATCTTCATGATATGAGAAAAAAAATTCCTGCTAGCCCTTCTTAGCAGAGGCAGAAAGATGAGGTGATGTCAGCTTCTGATGTGTCCAAAGGTACTCTGTTAAAAATGGGGAAAAATGAGAATTTGATAAATCACCTACGAAACAAATTTCTTAAAACTGACTTTTATTCTGGGCAACTCACACCCAGCAGTGCCCTCCCAAGAGAGCCACATTGTTTACCTCTCTCGGAGTTTCCTTTAAAGTCAGTGCAGGATTGCTCTTTGCAGTAGAAAATTAAACAGGAGACGACTCCAGAGGAATGTGTTCTTGAGCGCCTTTCTCTCCCCCCACTGTGCCTGTGACCTCTTGTGTGATTTGACTCCCTTCTGGCTCATGAAGCTAAAATTAAACCA
This sequence comes from Montemys delectorum, assembly GCA_019843815.1. Lineage (NCBI taxonomy): Eukaryota > Metazoa > Chordata > Mammalia > Rodentia > Muridae > Montemys > Montemys delectorum. The sequence continues at coordinate 1,826 of JADRCD010198423.1, read as the reverse complement.
GTGGAAAAAAATGTTTACCTCAAAGTGCGTGTTGCCTTCATGAAACACAACCTAGCTTAAAGGTCATTAGATTAACGAGAAAGTGGTTATGGCAGTCTTCATCTGGGCGGCAAAGAGGTGGTGCTGGCAGTGGCCCTCAGGAGACAAGAGAAAGAGGATTTTGTTGGTACTGTGGACAGGAAACAGGAGAAACGTGAGAGAAAAGTTAGCAGAAGGTGGATAAAGCTAAAAGAGGGTTTGGGGGCCACGGGCAACACAAGGACGGTCCAGGAACCAGATTAAGAAATTGTTTGACTTAGAATACCTGTAAAATAAGGAATAACATAACCTTCCTGCACATGGAGTATCATTTGTGACCTACAGGGCAAGCTCTGTTTACAAACATTGCTTTATTTAATTTTAGTGCTATCTGTGGAAATGGGTAAAACTGTTCCCTGGTTTAACTGTGAGAAAACTGGGCCCCAGAATTACAAGTCACTGACCAACGGCTGTAACCACCATATGACCATTGTAATTCTTATGGTCCACAACCACAGAGTCCCCTTCCTTGAAGAGCGTTTTTTCTGTCTGATACAAAACTCCACTTAGAAAGAAGAGCTTTACACAGGGAGAAATTCTAGCCCTGAACATTTGCAAAAGATCCACTCCCATCTCTACTATTGTACATTTTTTCCACCTTGTGTTTCTGTTTCCTGTGTTTGATCACATTGAAAGGATAATTCCATTTGATGATTTCAGATTTAAATTATAAGGGCTCTCTAACAAGAGACATTTTAAATAGAGGTAGCGGCATAGTTCCTACTCAGGCTTTTGACTCATTTCCTGGTGATCTATATCCAGGTTGACAAACCTGTCTTTACTGGTTTTGATTTTCGCTATTGAACCAGGTCATCTGAAGTATTCCTCACCAGGGATCAATGAAAGACATACTTTCCTTGTGGAGATCAGCTTTACAGAGTAAAAAGACAGTTGGATTGCTTTTATAACCAAAAAGTAATTTATCTGCCAGCACAGTGAGTCACTGAAGTAAGCCATTTGATTTGCAGCAATAGTGTTTGAGATTTTCATGCATTCCTAAAGGATCTTACAAATATCAACATACACAACAGTACGCATAGGATAAAGCTGATGGTAACAGTCACATGTTCAACACAGAAGCACCAGCTTACATGTGACGGAAGAACTGTTGGAAAGACATTGGAAGAGCTCATTTCCTTCCAAAATGAAATATATTGAGTCAAATTAAGCCCTCTTGGTACATGAGAATTTTTTTCTGAGTCTATAATGTCATGAATAGTGCCTTCTCTTATTCTTCACATGAAATAATACTAGAATGAGTACAATTTACCAAGCCAGCTTATATTTTAGAGCTGGAGCACAGGAAGTATTAATTTGCTTTATGTGAGCTTTCAGGGGACTCTCGGGATAGGGATGAGAGATGGAGTTTTATCTTGGCTTAATCCTTTAATGACCTCACCACGAGCATGAATATGTTACAAGCAAACGTAAAAACACCCCTTCTTATACTGTATTGATTGAGAGATTACACAGGAAATGTAAGTCGTCCACTGCAAAATATTCCCCCCTTCTGTAAGATTAGCTCAGGGCTGCACTGTTCCTCCCAGTTTCTCAGTCTCTGTGCTTCAGATATGACCATAAGAGCATTCCTCATGAACAGACCATTAAGGTAAGAACTGTCTATGACATCTACCTCAAAGTATTTAAAAATTGGATTTGAGTATTTTCTCCCATTTTTCTACCTGCATGAACCTCTCTTCTTTCTTTGGGCCACAGAATTTTAAATTATTTTGTTATAGCAATGTAAT
>JADRCD010198422.1:1864-25110 GCA_019843815.1 Montemys delectorum | reverse complement strand
TCCCAGGGACCCAACCACCAATCAAGGACTATACAGGGTGGGATTGAGTGTACTGGCAGCAGGTATGTGGTGGAGGATTGCAAATTCGATCATCGATAGGAGTGAGGGAACTCGGCCTTGTGAGGGTTTTGTGCCCCAGTGTGGGGGAATGCGAGGGCCAATGGGTGGGAGAGGGTGGGGGGACAGGCATTGGGAGGGGGGAGGCAGAAGGGGTTTGTTCTTGTGTTTGTTTGTTTGTTTGTTTGTTTGTGTTGGAGGGGAAAATGGGAGAGGGAAAGTGTACATGTGAATGAAGAAAATACCTAATTAAAAAAATAAATAAATTTAAAAAAAAAAAAAAAAAAAAGAAAAAAAAAATAAAGGAGAAATGGCAGTTAGGACTTGATTCACCTATATATAACCCCAGGGTTGAAGATTCATGCCTGAGAAGTAGGTATTCAATAAACACTTGGGTAATAAATGTATGCCAAGAGAAGGATCCTTTTTCCAGAATCTAGTATCTCTTCAGCCATTGCAACGTCATTGTTGACATAGGAGATTGTTTTAGGTAATGTTTTGTTCCTGAGTTTATAAGAACAACACTTGAATTTGCTCCCAATGCTGGCCACACAGGCATGCACACACGGGGTTCAGTGTTGCAGAGGTATTCACACCATCCTGCGAAGGTGGGACTCTGGTTCCTTGCCTTTCACTGAATGAATCCATACCAGCCTTGCTCATTACATTCAGCTCCCGTTCTCCATCTTGTATACCTTTGGTTGTGGGGGTGTGTTTGCCTTATTTGCATTTCTTCTATAAGCATCAATTAATGATGTATTGTTATATTCAAAAGCTGGCCTTGTCACTAAGACCCTCAACAGCCAGAATTCCACAGAAGGATACTATCCTCTCATAAATCAAGAGCCAACAAATGCCAGGTAGAGACTGGGTAAAGGGAAAAGCCTCGCAAAGCACTCTGAGAGCACTCTTCACGTTATAAATATGTATTGGCAAAATCCTTTGATCAAATCTCAATCTGTGCCATTCCTCATAGTAAGGAACCATCCCACTCTCTCTCAAAAAACAGATTGAGGCACACTTAGAGCCATCTGGAAGACGATGCTGGCTGATTAGGGTTCAATCTCGCTTCATAGTGAACAGCTCACACAAAATTACACTGAATAGAGTTTCGGAATCAAGCCGCTTTTCCCCTTTTCCTTTTACAATATGTACTTTACAAATGCAGAGTGATCTCTCTTAAGACATTTTTCTCCTTTATTTCCTAGTCCCTTTTTGACAGCAGTTCTTTTCTTTGCAGAGGAATAAGGCTTTTCTTTCATTGCTTCTATTCCCTTGATGACACGAAACGTTCAATCACAACCAATTTACAGTTAATGTTGTGCTAGTTTCTTGTGTGTGTTTGTCAGACTTGTCACCTGTGCCAGATTGTCGAATGCATGCCCTAGATAAGGTTGCTACCTCAGTCAACAAGTTACATCGTGTTTCTAAATGGAAATGTTCTGGAAATTTTTCTCTTGCCGTCTCCTGCACCTCCCACCCCTTCCTTTTTGTTGCCTGCATCTTGAATGATTGGAATTGGATTTTCTTTGTCTGACCAGTGCCTCTGCTTTCTGGACATTCTGAAGATAGAGGTAGTCCTGTTGTCGGTTATTTATTCAGTTTGTTTGTAGACTATGTATCAACTTAATTCCACAGATCACTATATGTAGGGCGTCAGCTGAGAAATGCAGATCAGGAAAGAACAAGGCAGGTCACAGAAGGTTGGCGGCTCTGTCAGCTGATGACTTTAGACTGTAGAGTAATGGCAACCTCACCCCCATATAAGTTCTCAAAATGGTTCCTACTTTCCCTCCACGGTAAGGAAGAAGTTCAAACGCTGCGCCTCGCTACCCAATCTATCATATAATTTTTTTGCATACTTTCTCATAAGAGAGCCTTATAAACTCTGATTGAAAGTACAACACAACCATAGTTGGAGTATTTGAGGTTTGCATCAAAGGAAGGATCAACACAGTCACGTGCTAGTTGCCTTGATTGCATCAACATTGGTGACCCAAATTATCTTGCTAAAAATAAAGTGGAAGATAAGATGAAAGAGAGGTAAAAAAGAAAGATGCGAAACCTGCAACTCTCTGGTGTCCCTTTAATGATCGGCAGCAGGAGCTGTATCAGCATGTTTGTGGCTTTTCTCCCCATACTGACAAACATTGACAAGTAAGCAAACAAACAAAACCCCAAACAGCTGGGAAGCTAGATCATAGCATGAAGGTGGCATCTGGCTCTGTGACCAGTTAATGATACACTAGTGGGAAGCAGTGAATCTAACAGGAGTTAGAGGTAAAGGTGCCAGGTTTTGTGTTCTTTGTGACAGCCTAACATCATAAACATGTGGCAGTGGCAAATTGAAATGCGAATTTTTTGGGACAGTTTCGTTCTTGATTGAATAGTGTAAGTTTTTCTCTTACTTTTCTTTGTAACAGTAGAACTTACTTTTTGCTTTGCACTGGAAAACATGGATCCAGTCCTAACTCCAAGATGTATATATACAAAGGCAATGTAGAAAACAATGTAGTGGACCATGTGCCCCTGTGGCATGGTGGGGCATCTTTTGGGTATATTCCCAAGAGTGGTATGGCTAGGTCTTCAGGTAGATCTATTTCCAATTTTCTGAAGAACCTCCAGATTGATTTCTAGAGTGGTTGTACCAGTTTGCAATCCCAACAGCAATGGAGGAGTGTTCTTCTTTCTCCTCATCCTCGACAACATGCGTTGTCGCCTGAGGTTTTGATCTAAGCCATTCTGATTGGTGTAAGGTGGAATCTCAGAGTCGTTTTGAGTTGCATTTCTCTGATCACTAAGGAGTTTGGACATTTCTTTAGGTGTTTCTCAGCCATGTGAGATTCCTCTGTTGTAAATTCTCGGTTTAGTTCTATACCTCATTTTTTGATTGGGTTGTTTGGATTTTTGGAGGTTAGCTTCTTGAGTTCTTTATATATTTTGGATAGTAGCCCTCTATCGGATGTGGGGTTAGTGAAGATTTTTTTTCCCCAATCTGTATGTTGCCAATTTGTCTTATTGACTATGTCCTTTGCCTTACAGAAGCTTTTCAGTTTCATGAGGTCCCTTTTATCCATTCTTGATCTTAGAGCATGCACCATTGGAGTTCTGTCTAGAAAATTTCCACCCATGCCAACGAGTTCAAGGCTCTTTCCCACTTTCTGTTCATAGCAGCCTGGTCTGTGATAGTCAAAGCTGGAAACAACCCAGATGTTCCATGACAGAAGAATGGATACAGAAAATGTGGTTCATTTACAAAATGGAATACTACTCAGCTATTAAGAACAAGGACATCCTGAATTTTGCAGGTAAATGGACAGAACTAGAAAATATCATTCTGCGTGAGGTAACTCTGACCCAAAAGGACATGCATGGTATGTACTCACTAATAAGCAGATATTATACAAAAAAACCCAAAAAACAAAAAACAAAAAGCCAAGTACATAATACCCAATATCTAGTCCACAGAACTCAAAAAGTTCAACAAGCTGAAGGGCCCAAGTGAGGATCCCTCAGTCCCACTTGGGAGGGAAAAGAAAGCAACCACAAGGGAGGAGGGAGGGAGGAAATTGGGAGGGAAGGGGGATTGATGGGGGTACGGGGAACATGATGTGGTATTGGGTGGAGAAAAAGGACTGAAGCCCTGAGGGCCAGCTGAAAGAGTGGAAACAGGCAACCTCAGGAGGTAGGAGGTTGGGGGGGGGGGGCGGATCCTCCAGAATGTACCAGAGACCTGGAAGGTGACAGACTCTCAGGACTCAAAGAGAGGGACCTTAGAGGAAATGCCTGGCAGTGGGGAGAGGGAACTTATAGAGCCCACCTCCAGCAGGAAGACAGGAAGTTACTACAATGTTTGTTCCTTCAGTGTTTTCATCTGCAAAATGGGGCAAGAATGGTAGTTCTCCCATAGGACCAATGTAAAGTGAAATGATTTAATGTCTGGAAAAATATTTAGAGCATATATTGGCCTATAAAAGGCTATGCTTTCTATTATGTGATTTAATTTAGGTTATGTTATTGTTATGTCAGACTATAATGAGAAAGACACATAATAAAGTAGTTGAGACACTTCCTTCCTCCAACAAAGGTTGGAGAGATGTAGATTTTGTGAAATCCAAGTTTATATGACTTTTTGGACTTTCTGAACACAAATACTTGTGATGGCTATGAAGTATAGCAGAACTTTATTTAATACGAAAACATTGTCGTGATCAAAGATACTCAAAACATACACTAGAAGAGTGGCACAATATGTCTCTGTAGCAACTGATTAGCAAATATCTAAGACAGTTTTCCCTGAGTTTTTGTTGCATAATCCTTGATTGGCTCATTGTTCTACAGTGGTTGTCTATCTTTTCCAATGGTGAGAAGAGAAAGATAGCTCAGTTGTTCCAAGTGTGCAGTCAGTAAGTATTGTCAAAGTGATCTGAATGAGAAATGTTCTTGTGGAAGCATGTTCTCAAACACTTGGTTCTCAGCTGGTGGTGCAGTGTCGGAAAGTTATGGCACCTGTGGGAGGTAGAGCCTTGCTGGAGACAGAACATCAGTGAGGGGAGGTTTCCTAACTTTGCCCAACTTCCTGTCTTTTTCTCCTCCCAGACTGCTTTGAAATGTGATGGCCTACTTCTTATTTTTGCCACCATGCCCCTCCTGTCATGATAAAATGCATCCCCACTGGAGCAGTAAGTCCGAACAAACCCCTTCTTTCCTAAATTGCTCTGGTTCCTGACACTTTATCACAGTAACAGAAAAGCAACCGAGACACATCTTATGCCCTGCAGCCCCATAACCTCTCTAGTTTTGACCGTTGTTTCGGCTTCTGTGGGTGGGGAGGGGTATTCACATGCATGTTCTTGTGGATTGATGTATTTCTTACATTTTAGATCATGTCATCTATCACTATGGAGAGTTTTGCTATTTTCTTTCTAAGTTAAGTACTTTTAATTCCTTGTGTCTACTTTAATTGCACTGCCTAGAAACTTCTATATAAGAATCATGGGAATCAAAATCTTTACCTATACTCTACCTTTGGAAAAAATGCTCTGTCTTTTGCCATTCAATATGATGTAGGTACTTAGTGTTTTGGTCTTGCCTGTCTCTTCTCTAAATATTCACTATTAGGTTGAGGAAGTTCTCTTCTATTCCTGTTTGTTACATGGGTTTTCATGGACGGAAGTTAGACATTGCTCAATGTTTTTGCTTCACTTACTAGAATCATCACAGTAGTTTGTCCTTTCCTTAATTAATATGATGTATTACATCAATTGATTTTCAGATACTTAATCAATCTTGCATATTTAAAGGGGAAATATGCTTTCTTATGATTCCGCCTTTTAGTTTGCTATTATTTCGTTAAAGAATATTCCATCAGTATTCACATGGGACATTGTCCTGTAATCTTTACTTTAGACTCTTTTGGGTAATAATGACCTCATGGGCCTCCTGTATGAATTTAGGATGAATAAATTTAGAAAAGAGTAACATTGTTTCTTCCTTAAAATTGTGAGAAAATTCATCAGTAAAGTCATTTGGAATTTGGACTTTTCTCAAGGAAAGATATTTAATTAACAATTCAAATCCTGGATGTGTTATAAATCTGTATGTGAGATACCTATTCCCAACAAAAAGTTGATTTGAAATTCATAATTATGGAGATCCCAGCACCCAAATATTCAGCCACATTATCTTGAGCCTGTGGTAAAGGAGTGTCTCATGGCTGGAAGACATGGAAAAAACGTGGTGCCACAAAAGGGCCAGGAAGCAGAAAAAAAAAGATGTCAGGTCCAGGATCCTATGATCTTTTAGGGAGAGAGTTCCAATGATAGAGAAATGCCCTTCTAGGTCCCAGGTCTCAAAGATCCCGTGCCTTCTTGGTGATACACCCTAAAGTCAAGCCTTTACCCCACACACAGGCTTCTGGAGAATGTCTATCATCTAAGATATTGGGAAGTCTTAGGAGGGAGCATGAGCACAGCATGCAGCAAACACAAAATCCCCACTTCCTCACTTCAATGCTGCTCCTCTCTTGTGACTTAGGATTTTGGATCTGAGGGCTTTTCCTGGATTCTATTCTAACCAATTTTTGTCAAAGAGGAAAAAAAATTGGGACACTTATTATTATTCTATGTAGTTCACACTGGTTGACCAAGTGTATTTCTGACAAGAAATAACTTCAAGTTTGCATCGCTGAGACTTGAAACTTCTGTTTATGGTTTTATTTGTTTTCTGTCAGTAACAGTTTGCCATGGGCCAGCTCCCAGTCCGGTGTAATCCATAACTGGTTTCATTTCCACTGTGTGTACCTAGTTCCAGTTCTCTCCACTGAGGCACAATTTGATATAGCATGAACCCCAGCATGCATACCTGCTTATCATAGTGCCACATGGCATGGGAAAATGGTGAGTGGAATTATTTTTGGAGGTTAATCCCATCTTGAGACACAGTAGTAATTATAAGATACATTTTAAAAATCCCATAAAATCCATGCTGGAAATATCTGCAATTTAATCTTAGCTCATTTGAAATCCTACAAGGCCGCAGACACTCTGATGCCAATAAAATAAATACAAAAGCAAAATGGAAGTGTAAAGCTGGAAAAGACCTTCCTATACTAGTTGAGATTAAATTATCTAACTCTTCTGATGTCTAAAAGTTCTTACTGCATGAACACCCTGCTGGACTTCTTGAAGAATCTTATAAGGTATTTACACACATCAAGGACAATGAAGGTAAATCCTTGCTTGTGCCATGATGTATCATCAACCTTGGTACAAGAAAGTCTTGCACCCCAAAATATGGGATTTCAGTCCCTGCTTTTGCCAACTTTAAGATTTATAGCCAATCTATCAAATAAAACCAACCTCTAAGCCTTAATTTTCTCATTGGATATTAATAACTTTGGATATTTATTGTTCATTTCCTGCAAACTCTGAACTTTAAATATATTATCCTATAACACTTTGATATGGGATTTAGCAACATTCTCTTTAACTTTTTTTTTCTTTAGTCAGTGTCTCACTGTGTATCTCTGGCTGCCCTGGAACTCAATATGTAGATAAGTCTGGCCTTCAACTCACAGAAATCCACTTGCCTCTGCCTCCTGAGTGCTGAGAGTAAAGGTGTGTTCCACCACACTTGTCTTAAAGGACTTCCTTTACAATGAAAGAAAGTAGTGACTTTCCTAGAACATACTATCAATTACCTGATAGTAGGCCTTGTGCAGTTTATGGGAAAATAAATATACACATGTCTTATACACTCTGAAACCTTACCAAAAAACCAATGTCTATCAGGTCAAGATATGAGAAAACTTTGGGCTCCCTAGAAACTCAAGGGACCATTAACTACCCACCAAACTGACCACAGCCAGCCTGTTCTGCTCATCATGACACAAACACAGGAGGAAGGATTGTGGACACTTGCACAAAATATGGTGCAATGGTTTCCAAGCTTCACTGATCCACGAATCATGAAGGAAGGACTGTGTCTGAGAAATGGCTTTTCCCGGGACATGAGTACAGATATGATCCAGGCTGAGGACAGAGTTTCAGGCTCTGCTGTTCGTTAAGATTTCTAGGTGATTTCGGTGGAGGAATTCTGGAGTTTTAGATTAAGCCCAGCATCACTGATTCTTAAGGAAGAGAGCCACTGACCAGTTTGCTACTATCATTTGACGTGTCTTTATATGCAAGCATCAACAGGAAAATGAATGAAAGAAAATTATATTTATGTGACATAAATATTGCTACTGTTTCCAGGACTTTGATAGTCTTTGTATTTTCCTGAGTGACTTTCAGGTATTTTCTTACAAGGTCAAATTTTGACTAAGAGAGAGGGACAGCTGGCTACTTCAGCTGAGATTTACAAGGAAAGGGAAGGCATACAAGTGAGAGGACAAACTTGCCAAGTTCCCTCTTACCTACATACAATTATGCTAAAAGCAGTGCATCACTTTACGAGACGACTGTGGTCAGACATTGCAATAGTTCGGTCAGCTTGGAATTCAGCTAAAAGAACAGGACGCTCTGACGTTTGTGAGCAGCTACTGAGGTCTGAACCTATAAAACAGATCAAAAGGCACCATCAGATGGAGACTTTATTTTTGGCTCTCTCTCATTCTGGAATATTGATATTTCTCCCTAAACCCATTCATGGAAATACTATGACCAGGAAGTCCTGAGGTGGCACAAATTTTAAGATGTAATTGAAATCCAAATGTGTCATAATTAAAGCGAATTTAGAGGCATAGATCCCTTGATTCCTCTCAGTTTTAAAGAGTAAGAAAGGTATGGTAAGAATCTTCTGTAACGGGCCTAATATTAAGCATGATTAGCTTTGTAAGCAATCTACTTCACGACAACTTATGAGCATCCCCCTGGCTTCTCAAAGCAGGCACTGGAAGCACATATACAATGAGTGTCCTAGGTTTCAGCAGCCTTCGAATGTCAGATTGGGCCCATGAGTGTCTTTTGCAGACACCTGCTACGGAAGATGGAGATGGCTTACTGTTTACCTTCAGGCTTTGTCCTTGAGGTGGACTATCACAAAATATTAGCAACTCAGAAACTCACAGACAGTACAGACTTATTCCCCCTCATTCTGGACGTTCTGAAGCTTGAGACCAAGGCATCAGCAGATTTGTTGTCTGGGAGTGCCCGATTTTTTATCCCCAGTTGGTGCCTTTCAGCCGGGTTCTCACTGGGTTCTCACTAATCGTCCTGCACTGGCTCTACCCTCTAAAGTGGCACATGGGTAGTTTCAACATGAAGCACTCACTACATGTGGACACACTCCGGCTGGGAGTCCCTGCTTTTGACAAGTTATTTGAGTTTGTGGATCAGGCTGTATTCTGTGAATCTCCCTCTGTCTCTTTTCTGTAGCACTATAAAGGGAGGTCGGGCGGACATCTTAGATGTTCATTTATGCTGCAGTACTATTGAGGCACCATGGCTAACCACGAGAGGACCTTGGCTTTCGCTTGTAGCATTTTGGCAGGCTCCAAACTATTATATAATTCCTGGTTGGCTCACTCACTCATCCTTTGCAATGTGGGAAACAGGTTGTACCTCCTCATGCTGAAGGCAGCAGGAGCAGAGCAGATGGGTTCTCAGTAAGTTCTTGGGAGGAGGGAGACAGCTTGGCTTCTATATATTCCTCTAAGCTTACTGCTGTCAACTTGATGCTACAGATCACTCTAGTGTGTTAACAAATGGTCTTTATTAACTGAGACAGGGTGACTTACTCCACTACACTCTGAGTGCCAGTGCCCCACATCTGCCCTTTGTTAATCCAAGGAAGAATTGCTTTAGTTTCTCTGTTTCCAGGTTGAAGGAGAGTCTGAGTGATATTTGGGGTTTTACCTTCACTGTCTTGGGGGGCATTTATAAAGACCCCAAGATTTAAGGGCTATAGGGAGATAGAGAACAACACTATTCCTCAATCTCACTTACTCAAATATGATCAACCTTCAGGGAGCCCCAATGTTTTCAATCACAAGTAGCTTGGGAGTCTTCAAAAACCTTTTGGTTTCACCTAACATATAGTCTTTCTAGCAAATAGGGACTACTGTTGAGTTATACCTGATCTATGTTGCTTGTTCAAATGGATTCCATTTACCCTCTTCAGAATCAAATGAATTTCCCAGCAATCCAGTTGTTCTTATCAAATTTTAAAGCCTCAGCTCTGAAAATATTTTTTTTGTCATGTGATCCAATGTGATCCAGGTTACTATTCTTTTTTGGGTTCACATCTTTTGTCTCTCAGGATGATTCACTGTGTTTTAATCAAAGTTCTCTACCTTTAGACTGGGCAGCTCACCAGTTTCTAATCCCTGCCGTGTTCTGGTTAGGATCCCACTCCAATCAGCTTCACCCATCATCGTTACTCTTCAGTCTTAGAAGGGAGATGGAATGATTGCTTTAGTCCTGGACAGTTTATAGTGGAAAAGGCAGATGTGATTTGATGTTCTCATAGGCTATCTTCCTGCATGCATGCTACGGTGCTATGTCGTAAAGAGTTTATGTATTTATTCAAGTTTGTGGCTTTACATTTGGTTCCTGGACTACAAGTGTCAGTACATTCTGGGAACGTGTTAATCACCCAAGATCTCATCCTCCTCCCTAGATCTGCTGAAGTAAGATTTTTTAACAGTAGATCCAAAAATCTGCCTTGCATAGAGACCTCACGATCAAGTTGGAAAACTAGAGATCTAGAACTCACTGTGCTTTGGATGTGGCAGCCCACCAGAGTCTGTCCTTCAGAACTCAAAATTCAGGTTAGCCCTCAGCTCCTTCTATATTCTCTCCATATGCTTTTCTGTGCTGTCTTGGAGCACATACTCTGCCAAGGTTTTGATTGATGCCCTCTTGTGGCTGTGAGAATTTCTAAATGTACAACAAAATCCTTTGACCTACTGCTCCCTTTCTGGCTTCTTATCTCTCTATCATTCTGGGAAAACTCAGTCTTAATGATCCGACGTTATTGGAAGCAATATTCACCATCTTGTTCTCCCCACACAAGTGTTTCTTCCCTCTATTCCTGTTTATCATTGCTGATCTCACAGCAGGACTGGACCCAGGGTCAGCTGCATGAATCATTTACCTCACAGGCAAAGTTAAAGGGGGGGAGGGCAGTAAAATCTCAGTAACAAAATAGTACTTTAATGAGATATATTTTAGTTAAACTCTTAGTAAAAGTATTCATGATGAGCTATATGAAAATTGTAAAGTTACTATGACCAGGCTGGGGATGTGTCTCAGTGGCAACACACTTGCATGTACGAGGCTCTGGGTTCAATTCCGCCGCCCCAGTACTGTCTCCCCACAACACACCACCAGAATACAGTTAACTTTGCCATGACTAGCCATGGGGGAGCTATACTCTTTTCATGGGTACTATGCATATTTTTCTAAATATTATTCATAGGATTTCTTTACAGTAATTGTTGCAGTTTTGGTGGCCGCTTATTTGTTACTAGACAAACTGTTCTTGCACCAACTCTGAAGGTTAGGGCACAGAATTTCTCATTTGCTTCGTACACCAAATCAGTGTTTCCGAACAGGGCCCTATCCTCTTCCCTGATCACTAAGCCTTGCTAGTTCTCAGCAAGAACCAATACTATGTAATTATTTGATAGGCATCAAGAAAAATCTGTCACCAGGCCATCAAACCCATCTTCCTCTGCACTAGCTTCCCAAGGCATAAGTAATGCTTCAGCCAAGGAGGGAGAAAAAAAAACACATCTGGGTTTCAAAGGTGTATGTTATGAATCCAGACCTCTTTCTTACATTGGCGCAATTACGAGATAGTGTTCGAGCAGAGTAAGTTCTTCGGGTGAGAGCAAGGTGGCCCTGGAAAGGAGGAGCTTGTAGGAAGCTGGAGCCGCTGCTTGTCCCAGGGCTGGGGGCAATCAGACCATCTGTCTTTAGCAACAACATAGCACTGCATATCATAACTCTTGCTCACGCACCACTTTGTCATTGGGCTCTGTATTATTGGGCTTCAATTAGATTATACTTTTTGATTTCAGAACCTCCCCCCCCCACACACACACACAAGAATTGGGCAGCCATTTTAGTCTGTACTCTAATCGACCTCCTTCACCGTCTTTTTGTCATTTCACAGTACATTGGAGACAAGGCAGGACTGTGATGTCACTGAGTAAACCAAGGCAGCCTTTGAGAAGGTTGGAGAATGGGCTACCTTGGGAGCATGTTAACTGGCTACAATCACAGCTCTCCAGAAGCTTCTAAGGCTATGAGACGGATACCTCAAATGCAGATACACAGGGCAGCACATACAAAGTCACTTCTGCCACCACATCTACCCATCAAAACAAATTGACAGTTCAAACGTGTTCTTAAGGCATAGCGCCATTTCTTTCATACATTTCCAAACCCAATGCAACATGTAGCCACAGCCAGACTCACGGGTCTTTGAAGATGTGAGAGTACTCTGTGCACAAATTCACCTTTCATGCAAAAATTCCAAAACCCAGTCTACAAACATGCCCTTCATAAATCACCAAAGAGGCTCTTTGGTGCAATTCAGCATGAATTAAAATTGTCAGGACTCTTTTCCTTTTATCGAAGTCAATTCGGTCTCCTTTAAAGTTCTGAGAGCTGTCAGATTTCTAGAGTTTGAACTCCAATAAAGAAACATGATTTTCTTTGTATTTAGGGGTTTACAACAGAGGGTGTCAAGCTCTGACCTGTTTTGAAAGTCGCCCGAGTAGGTTGGGATTCTATTACTATAGTAACATAACAAGATAGAGGTTCTTAAGGATAATTTTTTTTCTAAGATTTTCAAGAGATTTCTTCTTGCCATTTATGGCTTGAGAGAATTATCTTGTGTAAATTTATGTATTGTGAAATTATCTGTCATTGGAGTGTTTAATTTTTCATGCCTTTATAGTCTAGAGTGCACCGTAAGCGCACGGAGCCAAATGAGGAGCCTTTGGGACACTCTTTGCGCCGGTGAACATTGTTTTACTTTTGTGGGGTTTTGTGGAGTATCCCAGTGTACTTCCAGACAGGAGACAAACTAGGCCAAATGTGTGGTGACTTCATTTCTACTCTGATGAAGAGCCATGTGGCGTCCCAACCAGTGAGAGGAGAAAACAAGGACCATATTAGCAAATGTCTCTACCATTAGCCTTCAAAGCCACTAGGCTCACATCTTCCAGAGGATGGTGCACACTTCCTGGGTCACTGGCTAAGTGTCCCACCCAGTGCAATTCAGTCGACTCCAGATCTACCAGGCACCATTGGAGAGGTAAAAGATGGAAGAAATGATAAGAATTTTGATGTACCTTATAGAAAACTCAGGAAAGGAATATCAGAATGTGTCACATAAGAAAGAGCCTACCATGGCTGGCATTATGCACACACCCTTTACTTCTCTGAAGCCCTCAAACGATTGGAAAGTACCCTCTAATCACATTACTGTCCTGGGTAACATGAGTCATAAGGATAAGATGCCAAAGTTTTCCAAATCACTTTGCACCCTAATATATATAAATAAATCATGAAGCAGCTGAGAGTAATGGGAAGTTAGCAGGAACTTTTTATTCTAAATGCTTTAAAATGAGTTCCAAGCATTATCCTGGCAGAGCCGGGAGAGGAAGTTAATGTTTACAGGTTTGCATGCATACACAGGTTCTGTTTGGTTCTCGCTGGCTCTTCTGTCCTCCATGGGTTTGTCTGCTTCAGCATTTACCTGCTGCTGCGGGTGAGTCAGTCCTTTCGGTTGGATCCAGTTCGCAGCCCCATTATCCAGTCTAATCGCAGCAAAAAGCAACCAGAAACATTTTCCCCTCGAGTTGCTGGCACAGGCAAATGGGAAGCTTGCTCGTTTTCCCTTCAGTTGCCATGGCATTTCCTCCGTTACACGTCATGGACCTGAATCATCCTTCCTCAACGCTGTTTTCGGCCTGACTGTCTGCAAGACACAGGCTTGTTTTTGTTTGCAGGCACTCAAGGAAAAACCACCAGCAGGTCTGGATGCCATGGTCCTCTCAAATGTTGGACATGCGCAGAATGCCTTTTGAAGCTTCAGTCTGCCTTAGGCTGACTGCGAGAGCCGGGTGGTCACATCATTACCGGGTTTACTTATTTTCAAGAGAGGTATTCCTAGGGAGCACCCCCATTTCACAGATGTGAAAAAAGTGCCTCTTTTTTTTTTATTAGATATTTTCTTTATTTAATGTAAATTTCTCCTTTCCCAGTTTTCCCACCAAACAAACAAACAAAGAAACAAACAAAAACAACAAGAACAAACCCCTGTTGCCTCCCCCCTCCCCATGCCTGCCACCCCACCCTCTCCCACTTATTGGCCCTGGCATTCCCCTACACTGGGACACAAAACCTTCACAAGGCCGAGGTCCTTTCCTCCTATTGATGATCGAATTTGCAATCCTCTACTATACACATGCTGCCAGAACACTCATTCCTACCATGTATAGTCCTTGATTGGTGGTTGGTCCCTGGGAGCTCTGAGGGTACTAGTTAGTAATTGTTGTTCGTCCTAAGGGGCTGCAAACCCTTCAGTTCCTTTGGTCCTTTCTCTAACTCCTTCATTGGGGACTGTGTACTCAGTTCAATGAATGGCTGTGAACCTCTACATCTGTATTAGTCAGGTATTGTCAAAGCCTCTCAGGAGATAGCTATATTTAGGCTGGCTTGTCCTTCCTTAGAGTGTCTCTAAAGGTTAAATGCGGAGGAGCCACAACACATGGAACTGAGAAAAACAATGGGACATGCAGACTGGTGATGTCTATGGGAAGGCACAGAGATGTGTGCATCTTCTGAGGCCTTCCTTTCTCCTGTGCCAGTTTCCAATGCTCTATCGTCTCAACAGTGGCCAGACTAGAATTCACTGCATGGACAAGCTGTGTTTCTAAAAGTGTTATCATGAAAAAGCATTAATCAGCTCTGCAGTATTTGTCCTTAGAAGGATATTGGGCACAATATTTTACCCTTCTTGATGATACGTTATAGTATACATTGAGCAAACATTTGAGCCAGCCCCCAACACATAAATAAATAAGAAGGTTAAAATATAACAATATTTGCTCACACAGCAAGGGATGAGGTATGGCTTTCCGTAAGAAGGAAAGAAATTATATAATTAGCCCTGACTGATAGCTCCATGGTCAAGTCATTTTATAAAATTAGCCTTGGAGGGAGGCATTAGTGGAGAAAGAAATGAAATCAATGATCATGACAAAAATTATCTATCTCCATTAAGAATGCATAGGAATGATATTTTAAACTCCCTTTCTCATTATCTGACTTCCCACCAAGTCTTCCTATGGTGCATGTTACTAAACATGTTTTCAGCAGAAGTGAAGGGAAAGACAAGGGAAACCTCTCTATCCATCTTTACTGTGTCCACCTTCTAAAAAAGAACCAGGCTGGTCTTTCCCAGAACTATGAGGGTGCGTTATGTGAGATCTCACGGTCGGTTGTGTAGCCTCTTTGAGTAGGTCTGTTCTGCTAATATTTATGAAAGACCACAGGTTCCTCTACCTGGAAGATCTTGGAGGAACTCTATTGTCTGAGCATACTGAAGCCTTTTCTGAGAAAATCTTGGCAATGGAAGCACATTTACATATTTATTTATAACAACTGTCACACTTCTCTTTTCCCCTCTAAAGAAAATACGTCTTTAATTTTCTATTGAACTTGTTCAGTTGACAGAAAGTCTCTTATGCAGCAGCCTCATGCTTAAACCATGAAGCACGAGCAAACTCCCAACACTATATGGAAATTGTCTGGAAGAGAGCTCTTTTCTGGTTTGAGTCATTTACATTGGAAACACAAACATGATCTTATTGAAAGAAGGGCTGTATGAACTGAATGACTAAAAGAGATTTTAAGCTTCACCTCTTCAGAGTCCAGAGAATGCGGTAGGAAATCAAAATAGACACATGGTGATAATTTTAGAAATGGGCTTGCATCCCAGTTGTGACAATTTTTTTTTTCATAGCATCTTCTAAGGTGATGTATTTTCTAATACTGGAGAATACTAGAAAGCTCATCTTAGAGAAATGTATTCTACATTATCTGTGTGACAGTAGCTCATATGCATATATGTATATATGCATATAACTTTGTGCTTTGCCTTTAGCCCCACCCTCTCTTCATTCTGCAGACTTTGAAGCCCTAGAATCAGCTAAGTCAGAAGGCCACAGTGACACCAGCAAGACCTCTTAACCCAGTTCATGTTTGAGGATGTCTGACTGTTCCTTTCCTCCTCTGTGCCCATCCCTAAGGTTGCTGAAGAGACAATAGAGAAACATGGTGCTTTTAAGCTAGCCTAAAAGACACATTTCAAAGGTGATCTGGGATTTTCATTTAAAATGATATCCTGCAAAATGGACTTAACTTTTGTGACTAGGTCCTGGCTTAGAAGTGTCTGGAAGAGAAAAGAAAAAGACAGTGCTTTGGTGTTAATTTGCATTCTGGGTACAGAGAGGGGACTTTTCTTTTCTATGTTCTTTCCCTTTGCCACCTCCCAAGTTGGTCTAGAGTTATTTCTTAGACGGTATAGCAAATGCACTGTGTGTCCTTAGGTCGTCTTTGTAGACGTCTTTGTATTCCTTCTGAGTCTATCTAGTGTCCTTCATGGAGTACCCTCTGTTGCTAAGCACTGTGTCAAGTACTCAGGGTTATACAAAGAAGTCCAAGACTGGATGCTTCCATTCAGCTTACAGTACAGTTAGCAAGGTTGAGTTAATGGAAACATAAAAAGCAATGTCTTGCTTAGCGTGATGTGAGCTGTCAGAATAATATGAAAATGTGCTAGGGCTGAGTTAAGGAACCTCAGTGAGTGAAATAACCCAGCGCTGCTATTGAAGGATGTTCTGAACAGGCAGTGACAGAAGGACAGATTTCTTTAGGGAGACAATAGCCAAGGCATCTCAAAACTGAAAAGTAGTGAGGAGACCTATTTCACTTTTATTTCATATTTATAAACATGAATAATGAGTGACACATTTCACTCTAGACTAATTGTGTTAGCCATACAATTTCCTTCCAAAGCAACATATTATTCTGGATTTAAAAAATGATAACTTGAAAAGCAAACTATCTTTTCTTCAGCTTCTCACACTTTCTGAAATGTAAGTGTATCTTCCCCCCCCCCCTCACAATGGTAAAGAAGTTGGTATGCTAAGTCTATTAAACTTTGTTGTTGTTGTTGTTTGAGATAGGGTTTCCTATAGTCTATCCTGATCTCAAATTCACTCTATAGCTTAAGCTAGTCCTGAACTCCTAACACTTCTGCTACAACTTCGCAAGGTCTGGAGTTACAGGCATGCCAGCCAATGGCACCCCTACCCTCTAAACTGTTTTAAATGCCATTAAGCAGAAAAGAGAGTACCAGTATGTAATCTTAACTAAACAGACTCACTGAACAAAACAGACCTGCTATTTGGTAATTTATTGCTCCAAGATTTAATACCATGATGAAAAAGGAATATACATATTCTTAATTATGTCAAAATAAACTACTTTCAAAGCACCTTAAGCTTCTCAGGTATCTAAAGATGCAGGCAGGGACTCATGATGGAGTTTAAATGTAGCATCATAAGGTCTGTCATGTACCCACATGTCCATGTGTTAGCACAGCCTTGGTTTAGTGAAACCACTGTGATTTTCTTCTGGCCAGAAACCAGACTTTTGTGTAAGAATGATTCCTATGCAAATAAAAAGCCTGGCTTCCTTAAACTTTATTAGGATTATAATTTCCATGAAATGTTACCAAGCCTATCATATTGTCAAACAGTTTTGTTGTAGTGTGAGAACCATGGAGTTCGCCACCCAACCCTGTCACATGACACCGAGGACCTTGAGTGGCTCTGCTTCACTGAATACACGGATGCACAGGGTCCTTCCTGGAACCGCTTTTCTATAGACAACTGTGGGTCCTTGCAAGGCTTTGGGATTCTGCAAGACACGTCAGAACTTCGGGATCTGGGGCCTTGTGTGCAGCTAAGGACGCTGAAAAAGCATGGAGCTTCCACAAGGTCAACTCACGAGGGAGTTGCTTAAACCAATGGATAAATGAAGGTGACTGTGGTCAGTGTGAGGCCAGAGTAAGGGCCAGCTTCATTCTATTTTCAAATGAAATTCAGTCCTTTGATTAAAATTTAAGTTTAGAAAAGTTCATAATAAAGGTAGAGATAGGTAAACATAGAAAAATTGCAAGCCAGCATTCTACTTTCTTTCTTTTTTTTCTTTTTTTCTTTTTTTCTTTTTTTTGTGGTTGTCATTGTTTTTTTTTTTAATTAGATATTTTCTTTATTTACATGTAAATTTCTCCTTTCCCAGTTTCCCCATCAAAAACAAACAAACAAACATCACACAAAAACAACAAGGACAAACCCCTGTTGCCTCCCCCTTCCCCATGCCTGCCACCCCACCCTCTCCCACTTATTGGCCCTGGCATTCCCCTACACCGGGGCACAGAACCTTCACAGGGCCAAGGTCCTCTCCTCCTACTGATGATCGAATTTGCAATCCTCTACTATACACACAGCATTCTACTCTCAGCGACCAATGTACATATTCATATAGCGGACTGAGGGAAACTCCAGAATAAGTGTGTTTTCCTTACAAAAGATAACACGAAAGTTCATCTTAGTTCATAAGCATAAACTTAAATATAGTGAAATAAATTAGATTTAGATGTTTCAAACTAAAAGTGAAATTTTCTGCTTGTTAATGAAGATGTAATGTGTGTTTTAGCAATCTTGGGGCCAATGTTTCATTCCCTTATGTCAAATTAGACACTTTCCCCAGGTTTATTATTGAGTAGCCCTGGAGAGTGATTGTCTTTAAAACAATCCCTCAAGGAATGTTAAAGCTATTTCTGTGCAGACTTGATCATCGTCTTACCTTAGCAGAGAGGAGAAATTTGGTCATGGTCAACTAAGGTTAAAAGATTACCGTCTGCTAACAATTGAATAACTATATTTGGAGAAAAATGTTGAAGTTGGTTTGTCATCCGTGAGTCAGGCTGAGGCCAGACCACACCCCTAAAGGTAGACATTGTGGTTTCTTCTAAAACCTGTGGATTATTCATTGCCCACCTTCCCGGGAAGGTGGATCGTGGGGCTGCAAGAAAGAACTTGCTTTATTTTCTGGTCTGGGAAAGGACAGGGTGTCTCCTGTCTCTGAAACGTCATGGAGTCTAAGGGCTGAGGTACTAGGGGACACACCTGATGAACAGATTGGTCGGCTGTCCTTTTATAGATGGTGTCAGGCCAGGAAGAAGACAGAAGGATGTGGCCTGGGCCGTAGGACTGAGGTCCCTAAGATGTAACTTGTAATTTGTTTCCTGGAGAGTTCCTCTTTCCCCCATAAATTAATCAAGAAATATGATAAGAAACCACTAACTATAATCCCCCTGGGGGAAAAGACAAGTATCCACTTGGAGACCAAAGTCTGGTTATACTGGGAGTCATCAGGGGACAGACAGGAGCTGTGCCAAATCAAGAGCTCATTTCCCTGGAGTTATCAACACAGACACAGGAAAGGGTCAGGGAGATGCACCCATGCATGAAGCTAACCAAGAGGGACCCCAGTAAATGTGTGAAAGAAAGCTCCTTCGGCTCATCTCAGACACTTTGAAAATGACTGATGTGTGCAAAGCAAGGAAGTAGGATGCAAAGGATGATTTTTCAGAACTTTAAAGAAAAAATGTAACCTCACTTTACGATCAACTGTATAACGATTTATTTTTGTAAGAAGTGCCCGAGACTGTTCATTTCAGACTGGTGAACACAGTACCTCATCGTTCAAGCGATCCTTATCCAGAATATCACGAATGAATTCCTTATATGAGTGCAAGGTGACTACCTACCTACCCGCAGTCCTTCCTTGCAGGAAGAAGACAATAGCAGGGCTCTGTGGTCTGATTCGTTCCCGTCAGAAGATGCAAGATATTCTAGTTACTACTACTCCTCTCTTGGGGATGGACTGTGGCAAGCAGATTAAATTCTGCAACGAGGACATGAAAAGGCTGCAGAAGACAACGTATCAAGAAGAATGTGCTGTTGAGAGGTGGAGCCTTGGACTCTACCAGAGAGAAGCGGCTTTGACGGAAGGAAGAGGAAGTGTGATTTGAGGGTCATTGATGTACAGCCTTATTACAATGAAATCCAATGTCTAAAAATTGTTCTTATTTTGGGCTTGTACCACAGAAAGAGCCAAGATTTTAAACTCTACTAAATACAAAACAAACAAACAAAAAGACTTTACATATTTATGTTCATTTAAGAACATACTAGTAGTGATGTACTATTTTAAAATATACAGTTAATATCTTTGGAGTTATTTGAAATTTATAGTGAGAAAAGCGTATGTATTTTCACTATTGCTGTAGACAAGCATCTACATAACACTGTCAAATTGATTGTTTTATATCAAAGAACTTTTCTAATACTCATTTTTATTATAACATTTTATAAATTTTAAGGAATATGACAAAAAAGATATTGTAGGTATTGAAGAGGGGGTCTCTGGGAGGAGTTGGGGTACAAAAGGGAAACAAGAATGTGATTTAATTCTATTTACTTAAAATATGTTTTTAAATGTTAACAAATTCAGACAAATTGAAATCATGTAACTTTTCTCATCATAATGTAATAAAAGTTAAAAAAAAAAATATTACATAGCCCTTTGTGTCCAGTTATTCTGCTACGTGCTTGAGTTTTGGAGCAAGGCATAGACACCGTTCACTCTGGTTGAAGTAGGAGAGGCTCATTTTAGGTTTGTGACATGGTGTAGAGCCGTTTGTCACAATAACATCGTATGAGTGCAAAGAACAGAGAGGAAGTTAAGCTCCTCCCCAACCCCCTAACCCCCCAAGGGACTCAGGAAGCATTTAGCTGTTGAAACTTAACATTTCAAAAAAGAGGCGGCTTGTGTGTGGGAGGAGGATGTTTTCCTGGGTCTCAAGGGTGAGACACTGGACTTTCCACTAACAAGGCATGAATGCTCATTGAAAATATAAAAGCATATAGCCGCTTTGTACTGCCGCATTAAAGAATCGAGGCACAAAAGCTTCGAATTTGTAAACCTACAGGGAAATCACAATGTTACATTGTGTAGGACAACCCCCCCTCACCACCATATGATGATTTCTTCCTTATGTGTATTCATTTAAATAAGAGGTCCAGGGAACCTCAGACTAGCAGAAGCCCTGGAATCTTTAAAAGAAGGGGAAGGGGCATTTCTTGGGTTTCTATGAAATTCTTGAATGAAATTCTATGAAATTCTTGAGTGGAGACTAACTCCTAAATTTTCCTTTTAAGATATTTTTTAAGTAAAGTCTGGGGGAAAAACATAATACGAATGCTGGATAATCTATCAGCTTGTGATTTCTCATTTTATCTTTAATTCAACATAGTTGACAAAGTCTCTGTCTTCATAAATTGTAAGGCATTGTCCCCGCTACTGTGTTTTTTATGCCTCACAACACTGACAGGCATTGCTTGACTACTTGACCCATTATATGAGTCCACCAAGAGTCATAAAAATTAAATATCACCATAAATGATTATAAGATGGATTAAATTTGAATAACAGATATTTAAAATGGTAATTTTACCGTGGAGAAAGTGCCAAACACTACTTTAACCAAGAGATCAAGGTCAACATCACCAATGAGGAAGCAGATTAGCACTATGTACCGCCTGATAGCATGTGATAAAGAATATATGGATGTTGTCCGTTCTGGAGAATTGTTGCCAAATATACATGACCCTAATTGAAGGACACTCTATTAAAGATTGTCTAGAAATACACAAAGTATCAAGGCCATATAATATAGAAATACTACAGAACTCTCACTGTGGTGGAGGTGATGGCTTGGCAGTCGAGAGTGAGCATTTTTTGCATAGTACCCATGCTATCTTCTGGCCTCTGAAGTCACCTGCACACCCGTGGCATATACATCCACAAATGTATATGCATGAATAGAAATAGTCACTAAAAATAAAAAAAAAAGAACTGTCAGGTGGTAGGAGACAAAGACATCATGGTGGTTAATGTAGTTTGGGAACCAAATTCTGTTCTCTAGAAGGACATTGGCAAGGCATGTGATGAACTTGAATAAGGTCCATCAACTAGTATGCTGCTTAGTTTTTTTTCTCAGTCAGATACAACCTGAGAAGAGGGAAGCCCTGGGGGCAACAATGTCCCTGTCAGATTGGTCTCTGGGCAAGCCTGTGGTAAACTGGATTGAGTGACAAGGATGTGGGGGAGGGGCTAGCCCATTCTGGGAAGTGCTATCCTGGGCAGGTGGGGCAGGTGGTCCTGGATTGTATAAGCAAGTCATGAAGAACAGGCCACGAGCAGGGCTCCTCTATGTCCTCCGAGTTCAGTTCTGTGTCTAGGTTCCTACAGCTCCACATTCCCTTCATGGGGAGCTGTGGCAGGAATATGTAAGCCCCAACCTCAGTCCTTAGCTTGCTTTTGCTGTTTTATCTCATCAACAGAATGCAAACCAAGACAATCATGCAATCATATTATCGCCACTTAACTTTGTGAGTTTTGTACAACGGCTATTTCAGATGTTAACATCTGGCAGAGCTGTGAGAAAGATGCGCAGGGGGAAACGCATGCACTCTGGTTACATTTTGGTTCAAATGATCATATTTAAAAGTGAGAGACAAAATAATATTTTCTCTTCCAACAAAGACAGTGTTTAACCTCAATTTGGCAACTTATATAAGCTTCAAAGTTGAGTGATGAATCTACACTAATAAGGTATTATTTATTTAGACAAAAGATCCATTAATCATAATTAATTCTACTGATGCTCCTTCTGGGCTCTTTGTATTCTGCCATAGCACTCTGTGGAGTTAAAGACTCCTGGCCTTGCATTTGCATAGATCAGATTTTAAGTCTCAGCTCTTCTGTTTTCCACTTAGATTAAAACCATGTTCCCTATCTGAAAATAGTGGTAAATAAGGGTGTGCAGATTGTCGTAGGATGGAAGACAACAGTGTGTACTAAGCCCTCAACCGTGCTAGGTGCTGGTTTCAGGTTTTGAACTACTGTCCAGTCTAACTAAAAAATGCAAGAAGCCAGTGAGATGGCTCAGTGAGTCACAAGCCTGGGTGACCTGTGTTGAGTCTCCAGAACCCAGAACCCATAGGAAGCTGGAAAAAGAGAACAGACTCAATAAACTTTTCTTCTGACCTCTACATACATTCTGTGGCATGAGCACTCCCACGACACAGATAAAATATACACAGAAGTATACATTTTTAAAAGCAAACATTCAAAAGTAGGGTGAGAAAAGTACCCCTCTGGGGTAAGTTCATCCTTTCATCAAATGACAGTTCAACTGTTATTTCTAGCAATTTAAATGAACGCATTGCTCAGAGACTGCTGAGAAGATGCTCAGAACTGGTTTGTCCGGGAAAAGGGCATCATTTACAAATCCCCCAGGGGTATTTTGAAAACGATAAGTGTCTCTCACCTAGAACCGTGCCACAGAAAGCACCTCAGGTGTCACCCCACATCTGGAATCAGTTGTGTACTGTCCCTAGAAGGAACAGGGAGGTATGGCATGGCGGGGGGGGGGGGGGGGGGGGGGGGGGGGGGGGGGAGGAGGACAGGGACGGGCCGGGGGGCCCACAAACCCACGAAGAAAAAAAAACCAGGGGGGGGGGCAGA
>JADRCD010198421.1:0-18784 GCA_019843815.1 Montemys delectorum | reverse complement strand
AAAAAAAAAACCATAAAGAGAGGTAAAGAAAAACACTTCAATAAGCGCACAATGACTGGGTGACTAGTGAACCACAATTGCGTGTTTTCATTCTTCTCTCGATGCTATCACATCTGCACAAAGTGAGCTGAAGTGGTGTGTGTGCCTCCTTGCTGCCCCAACACACCCGTCCTTTCTCCTGCTTTGTTCAGTGCCTTCCTAGGGACAATTAACAAATGGACCAGACTGCCTTTCCATGGAATGATGCCTCGCTCCCTCTAACACTGCAAAGCAACTGTACTATTAAGCTGTCCCTAATCCTCAGTGAAACAGGCCTCCCATCTCTACCCATGAAAGAAACATGCTTACCTACAACTGTAGTTCCCTTCATTCCCCTTGAAATTCACCAGTCCCCCATCCTATCACAGCCAGCATCTCATGGAAAACAACCTTCACACCAGACCATGGTTTCACCGAGTGCATCATCCTTGGAAACGTACCTGCATGCTTGCGCTTTGTGAGGGCAGCCCTATAGACGGGCTGACTCTGCCCCTGGGAGTTCGTGGACTGCAGGGAGACCACATACACCGACTCAGAGGCTGTGGACCAAAGAGCAGGACATGGGACAGGGTCCTCATTCCTCAGTAGCCTATGTGCCCTACAGCCAATGGCCCCTCCCCTCACCCTCCCCTTGCCTCAACTATACTAACCATTTCACAGGTCAAGTCTTCATCTAGTCATTATGCCCTGCAGAGAGGCCCCTATCTCTGTCCTTGTTTCACGGGCAAGGACAGGCTCAGAGGGGTGAGGTGACTGCCAAAGTCACAGAGTAATTTGGTCTTGCAACCATGTCCCTGTCCTCTGGGTCTGATTGCATCATCTCTCGCAGTCCTGACGCCCCTCCACTTCTACACTGCTGCCCTTTCTCAGGGACTTCACTGATTCAGAAGGCCACCAATAAAATGTGTTTAACGATTGCCTAGGGGAGGGATTCCTTGGTGATGGGTCTTTAAGCCAACATCTAAGGCTCCTCAGTGTGTGTTCGTTTCCGAGATACCCCATGGCCAGTAGCACCGCTGTGGTAAAGTGTTAAGGTCCTATGCAGAGTAAATCGCAAAGACGGGCTCCCAGGACAAAGCAGACCCGGAGAGTTCATTTCACCCTCATCCTATGCCAAGTCCTTCTGTTTAGACCTTCTCTTTACAGGACCTCACCATGGGAAGCCCAGATCTGTTGGTGAAATTCAAAAGATAACATACTGTAGAAGAAGCCTGCAAGGGGGCTGCCCCATGAGAGATTGTACCAGATCTAGAGCTCACGTATACCTTAGGTTCAAATTTAGGCAGCAAAAGATCAATATCACATCATCTTCAGGTGAGCAGAAGTGTACCACTGGAGAGATGAAAAACTTGCAAGCCCAGTCATGTGGGTCAGTAATGTCAAATTATGTTCTAGTGCTTCGCGTGAATGAAATGTTCCACCTGAACAACGCTCTCCCACAGTATCAAACATGCAAAGAGAGTCTCTCGTCTTTGGCTGGATAGCCACTGGGTTGAGATTGATCCCTATCATTAAAGAGCTGAACAGCATGCATGATTAGACCATCTAGCGGCAAAGGGGCAGCTCAGGAATGGAGGGCTGAAGCAACTCTGGATTTTTCTGTGGTGCCACACCACCAGGTCACTTTTCCCACAACTGCTCTTCACAAAGCACACCCAGTTGCTTCCTTGGCTCTCTCCACATTTCTTGTGGCATTGAAGAAGAGAGGTGTTTGCTGTCTTCTTGCTGGAGTCTGGGCTTTGGTGGCTCAGAGGCTTTGCCTGGCTCAGGAGGACTTGTACCTCCTTGTGGGGCCCACATTGATACAAAGAACACCACACAGTTGTCTCATCCTGGGAACACCCAGTCAAGAAGCTTGATAGATGCTGTAACACTGGAGTGTCCAGCAAGCAGCTGAACACAGCGTCCAATGAAACAGAGACGTCTGAGGTTCTTCAGAAGGGGGAATGTAAGCATCTGCCCCAGGATCTTCACCAGTTCAAGTCTGAGCAGCTCACATTTCAGCATGGTCCTGGGAGCCAGGACTGGGGGGTCCTGGGGACTATAGGACTGTCTGCCTAGACTCTATAAGAATGTATACTTAGCTGGTGAGTTCTCACACCAAACCAGCAATGCAGACTAGTAGGCTTTCTTCCCAGAATTATGTCTCCTGGAAGCTGCTCTCACCCAGGGTTATTCCCTGAACTCAAATCATGGTGCCTCATGGCCTGACTGTGAGTCTCCCTTCTACTTGTTCTGATCCCACTCCCAAGTCTCTACATCTTCATGCCCCTCACTTATCTTGGAGCACTTACCTTTTATGACAGAGGTGCCAAGCAAGAGGTACCGCACTTCCTTCCCACACAGCACAGGCCTGTGGGTGCCTCCTTGTTCCTTCCCACCCTAGCTTCTGACCCCAACATTGCCAATCCCCACTTCTGGCCTCCATGCCCCCGAGTGATATGAGCCTCTACCTCCACTGTCTACACTATCAGGCTTGCAATGACATGAGAGGCAGCCAATTACACTTGAGTGAAGGGACCAGATGTTTAACCAGAATCTTCTGAGTAGGCCCAATAAGCCATAACCTCTCCCTTGGTTGAGTCTTGACCCATTAGGAAATAAAAAAAAAAAAAAAACCATGAAGCATGGGGACCAAAATACCTATCACTGGTTTAAAAAAAAAAAAAAAGCAGGTGTCAGGGCATGTACAAAGTGGTTTTACAACTGTACTTATAGCACAAGATAGATTTGCTACCAAGGCCACCCTGGACCCTTGAGTCTCTGTAGCCTGGTTTCCCCTAGAAAGGTACATAAGGGGCCTAGCTATATATCCAAGTCATTGGATAGATAATGGGCAGGGGCAAGGGCAAGAATGGCCATTAGCACTTCCTAAGGGAAGAGTACCATGTCCTCGGAACATGGCCTGTGTCCTTGTCTAGCTTGTTAATAAAGGTTAAGAACTATTAAGATGGACCACATAGGATCTCCTGGTCCCAGCAAATATGCCCATGAACATTCCATAGCTAGTGCTACCTTTGCTATGAAAACAGAACCATAAAGGGGAAAATATTTCCCCTCCCCACTGCACTGCTCAAGGACTCTGTATAGAAACAACATATAAGACAGGGTGGTCCTGCCACTGAATAAAGGTTAATGTGACAGAGGCCAAGACAGGATGGGACAAAGTAATGTTGTGGTCTCAGTGAGAACTGTCCCCATCGGGTATGAGATTGAGCACTTGGCCCCGAGCTGGTGGCACTGTGGAATGCAGTGGTGTGTTTACAAGATGAGGCTTGCAGAAGGAAGTGTGTCACCAGAGGCAAGCCTTGTGAGCTCTGAAGCTGGACCCTACCTCCTACTCATTCTGCTTCTTATTCTTCTGAGACTTAGGACATTCCAGGAGCTACTCCAGCTACCATAGAGCCACCTGTTTCTGTGCCTTCCCTGCTGTGGGGATTTATTGCCAAAACTGAGAGCCAAAGTAACCCCTTCCTTCCAGAAGTGGGTTTGTTCACAAGGAGGGGGAAGGTGGCTAACATAGGGCATTACCTTGAATAACCATCATGCCTGGGAGAAGCATCTCTCACTTAGACAACATTCTGCCTGGAATGATGTTCTAAATACAAAAGGGATGAGCATATTGCATGGAATAGCGTTTCAAACTCACCAAGCTTTTTAATCTCATGTGATCTCTCATCTCTGGTCAGTGGAACATAATTCATCTTCCGGCCACTTTCCCCGTAGCCCAGAAGAAAACCCCGAGATCTTCGTGGGCTTTTGGCTCCAGACAGGCGTGGCGCCTTCCATGCAACGGACAGCCTGTCATCTGAGGCTCGGACACGCATACGCAAGGGCTTGTTAGGCACTTCCTTTTCTTAAGAAGGACACAACATAGAAATGATTAAAGGATGGAGCTTACATCATGTATGTGAAATCTCTGCACACATTGAGCCTCATTGGTTAGTCACTGGGTTTAAAACACTCATTTTTTTGGTACCCTGTTCTGTTAAGGTCCAGGGTGGACTCCACCCACACAGGCCTCCATTTCATGCCAATTCTCTGAACTTAAAATGAAAACATTCCATGTGTGCCAGCCACAGACCTGGAAGCTTTATAAGATCCGTTTTCATCTATTTCCTTTCACTCCCGTTAGGCTAGACAGGCTGTATACTCTGCGGCAAGGGCTAGAGATATATATTAAAATACAACAGAGTCCTTAGGGATTATTTATAACTGGCCTCCAGAACACTTTTTCTCTGTCATGTTGAAAGGATAACCTTCCTTGCTGTAACGAGCTAAAGACTAACCAATTTTGACCTGGAGTTTCTATCCCCTCCCTTAGGTAAATCTTGCCCCGTCCCCCACAAATCTTGGCTATGCCCCACTGTGGCCACTATCCTCAGGGTCTCTGACTTTTTTACTGACAAATTAACCAGTTTCCAAAAATCCTGAGCTGACTTGAAATGCTCCCATTGTTAACTTTCTCAAAGTAGTATGTCTTTGGGGCACTGGTTAGTATTTAGAGCCTATCTATCTATCTATCTATCTATCTATCTATCTATCTATCTACTATTTATCTATCCTTCTATTTATCTATCTACCTATCTATCTATCTATCTATCTACCTATCTATCTATCCAACTACCTACCTATCTATTTTTAGTAAGAGCTGATACATTGAGGAATAAGGGTTTATGGATCATGTGACCACCATGCTTGCCCATTTCTAACAGTGGACTACCTTCTAGCCCTCATTTGAGAATGCTGCTAAGCAAAAGAGCATTTCTCTAATTGTATAAGGCAGTTACTTCCAAGCATCCTTTCTTTGTCATCTACATTAGGCTCATCACCAATTCTAGTTCTGTGAGACTAGAAATTCCAGCCTCAGATAATATCTGAGAACAAATGCCATGAGTTAGCATGAGCTTCACAAACAGCCCTCTCGGACAGCTATTTTGAAATGACTATCTCCAAGGTTGTACGTCTAAGTAAAGGACCATTCTTTTGTGGGATTCCTGGAGTTGCTTAATGAGCCACTGGACACCCTTCCTTAAAGCCATCTGAGAACAGTATATAAGTCGCAACAAGCGTTTTCCCCAATATACAAAAGTTTAAACTCTTTGTAACCTAACAGAATGACCCAGAAAAATGCAATGGTCTTGGGTCTTCTGTGAGTCCAGGCACTTGCCGGTGCATAGGCCCAACATGCTCAGCCTGCTCCTGTTTTCCATCAGACTCCTCCCAGTCAAGCGTCTGGAAGGAGACCTGGTGTCCCCCGGACTACTCTATCCTTGAGGATAGCTGCATGTTTCCACTTGGGACAGATTCTCATTTGGCAACCTCTGCACTCAGGGATACCAAAGACTCATGGGATTCTGTAGTGATGGGGTCAACAAGAGGAAAGAACGAGGTTCTCAGGACAAGGAACTTCATCAAGACCACACAAGTTTTCTGGCTGTAGTGTGCATCCTGGAATTCCCATGCACAGTAGTCCTGTTGAATATTAACCACACAACCCCATGGCAGAGATAGCAGTTGTCCCAACATACGGTGCGGCTCCTGCCACCAGCACCTGCCAACCTTCCTACTGGGACCCTGGGATGGGGCCAGTACCACAGAACAGCTGATAATCCAACACAAAGTGGTCTTGGGGTGAGGAAGAAAGACATCCACATTTGGAGACAAAGCAGATAAAGTCATGGGGCCATTTAGTGTCATTTAGTGTCCACCAGGGATGGGGACCCACCTATTCCAATTCCCAGTGCTCTCTCTGTTTAAACTCACCTCTCACACCTCCCCCTAGCCATCCAGTCTCTTCTTCTCATGAGTGTGAAACAAGTTTGGGTCTAGATAGGCTCCTTACAGAAGTGGGCACACTACGCCCTACCTAGCTGACTCTACATAAGCTAGAACTGCAGTCTACCCACAGAGAAGAGAAGGACTTTGGCCAGAGGTTATTCCCCTGACAGTGGAAGTATGGATAAAACCCACAACATACAGAGAGGGCCCATCCCTTCAGACACAGTCACCTCTCTTCTGAGGCTTTGATTTTTCAAGCACCTTGGAACTTTCTTTTCTTTGGTATTCTGGATTCTGCATACTGTCAACTGTCTTTTGTAGATCATCCAAGGAGCCTCTCTTAAAGCAGATACATGTATCAGGAAAATATTCCATGTGGTTAGAATTCATCTATAATCAAAGTATTCGAGGATTTTTCTCTAAGCTGTGTGCAATGGCCCCACAAAAGCACTTGGAATTTTTCTAATAAATTCTGTAGATCTTTTATCTTGAAAACAGGAAGTCACAACTGACAAAATCAATCAGGCTCACACCCACCGGGGCAAAGTGTATTTATTTCAGAATTGGTGGGAATATCCCCTCCCCCATTGGTCTTAGTGCAACAGAACCAGGTAAGTCATGGGCAGAACTGGTGGGTCAGGCATAGAACAAAATGAGCACTGCCTGGCTAGTAGACCAGGAAGCCAGGCTGGACTGGGCTGTCCCTCATGATTTGTAAGTCAGCACATTTCTGAAGTTGTATGGAATCAATTTTTTCTTTTTACCATGAAAAAAAAAAAAAACAAAAGGCAAAAATTCCACATGATGCTTTGCCCAGGTATAATCCTATGCTAGTTAAATGTGACAGGTTTTTAGATCAGGCTAACCCAGACTCTAGACTCAGGGTCTACATCAAATCTACTACTTATAGAAGACTCCAAGAGCACTCGCTGACCACATCAGTTTCTTCTCTGAGACTGTATGGAACAGCTGGGAACAGAGCTTATGTCTGTAACCTCAGCACCTATAGAGTAAAGGCTAGCCCAGGCGATATAACAGACTCCGAGATAGCTTTGGCTACAACTGCCTCAAAAGCTTAGATCCACCATAAACCCATTCTTCCTGGGCAAATTCAGATGTGACCCCCTCCCCCCCCCGAACCATCTCTCAATAGATTCCCAAAACTCTTCAACACACACAGCATTACAATACAGCTGCGTATTGCTAACCGCAGAAACACACTCTAGTAAATGCACTTTCAGGTGGTTCCATCCCGTGCATGTTATATGGCATGCTCATATACACTGATGTGACTAGGACATCACTAAGTGCTCTACTCTCAAGGCCCATGGTTGTCTACACAGTCCATTGTGATGCCAGTGTCCACTCCAATAAATGACTTTTTGGAGTAATACTTAAATAAGATCATCTATTTAATAATAACAAAGAAGGACCCTTGATTTCCTTATTCTGGAATGGATCTGTCAGGTATCACCAGGAACAGCACCGATAGCAGACAAAGAGACTGAGAGGCAAAGGTGGGGGAACATTACAGAGCTGGATGGCAACAGGCACTGGGCGGGAATTAGAGCCCTGCTGTAGGACCTGTTGTCCTAGCTCACTGTGCTACAGCTCACTCAGAAGCTCCTGGTGGCTGCACTGTGAGCATCCCTGTAGCTACACTAGTAGAAACACTGCAGCCACTCTGGGGAGGGCCGTGGTGCTCCTGGCTGCTTTGAGTGAAGGATCTGGCTCACTGGGAGTCTGTCTGTTGCATTCATACTCATCTCCTTACACAAATGGTTGGTTGAGCTCCCCAAGCTCTGGCTCCCCATCAGGAAGTAAGTCAGTGGCATCTGTCCCGCTTAGGCCAACTCACTGCCCTATCCCTTTCACATTAACGATGTATTCAGTGTTCCAAGGAAGGACCATTGGATGAAGAGCCAAGGCCCTGGTTCACCATGCCAATGGATCCATTGGCTCCCTTGTCCAAGGAATCACTCAGAACTCAAAGTAGAGAAAGGCGGCCCATAGACATCCTGCCACTCTCAGAGACACCAGAACAGCACCTCTTGGCCAGTACCCGGAGTTGGGAAAGCCTTCATGGTGAACATAAAACTAACTTTGAACACCCTCACATGGCCCTTCAGTCCATCTCACTGGGGCCTGTGGAGTATGTCTGAGATTTCGCTTTTCTGCTTCCAGGTTGTCCTCAGTTAGGAAGCTACCAGAAGCCTGCCCATCACGAGGACAGAAAGCTATGCTGTAGACAGAAGTGACCCCCACAGGACAGAACCAAGCTGCCAGCATCTGCATCCTAGAATTGGCTCTTGAAATCCAGTGAGCCGTCAACCAGAAATAGCTTGCACTACCCTGGGGCAGCTCAGGGTGCAGCACTTGCTCATGTAAACAGTCTTCCCTCAAGGTTCTCACAGAACAGCAAAGAAATGTATCTCCGTCCTCTAAAGCCTGGAGTGCTTATGCTGCTGTTTCTGCACAATGTGTTTTACCTCAAAATTCTCAAGGCTGCGTTTGAATTTTGTAGATCACGCCACCAAATGTTGGTGTTTGCTTTACGATTAAAAATAGCGATGTTTAGTGCCTGATTACAGACAGAGGACTCCCGTTGGATTAGATGGGTCCAGTTTTTCTCATGCCTTTGCTGGTTTCTGGTTATACCTATGGACTCAGGTCCTGAGGGTCACAGTTTGAGTGACCCCCCATAATTGGCAGTCAGGCTGGCCTTCTGTCAATTAGCAGGTGGCTTTGTTATTGACCCCACCAGAGTTGAACATCAGTAGGTCTATCAATACCAGCGCCTGTTTCACCATGTGAGACTGAGGCCTTACTGTGCTTCAAGATGCCAAGTCGGCCACAAATTGCTGTGAGGGGGACTCTCCACAGGTCATTGAAGAAGCCTTTGATAGTACTGTGAGACTCAAGAGGTTCTTCAGATGCCTGTGTGGATAGGTCTGGGTTTCCATTAGTCACAGACCTTTCCTGGGGCTCTCATTGAGTAGACAAAATTGATGTCCTGATGCCCTTCAGTGGCACTGCCATTTATGCATCCAGGAGACCAACGTCAGATGCTAAGATCCATATGACTCTGATGGCCACATCACCATCTCACTTGAAAAAAGAGCTCAGCATTAGCCTGTGCCAAGTCCAGCCTACTATCTCCCATTGCTGGCCTAATTCCCCCCAAAACAAATAAAGGGATGATCCAGATTCTCAGGGTAGCCAGCTGTGAAGGCTCCCTAGAGTGAGCCAGACTCCACAGCTGCCATGGATCCATCCCATGTTAGTTTCCAGCCACACTTCCTGATTGCTCACAGGGGTCCTTTCCTGACTTTAATAGCTGGTGCTTCTGGGTCCCTCGGGATGGCACAGGGAAAGGATCATAGACTATCTAGGCTAAGAAGGACTAGTGTGAAATATTCCTGGGAAAGGCATATCTCAAAGGTGTGGGGTTTGGATTTCTCTAGAGTGGTTTTAATGGAAGTCTTCGTGCATTTGCTTCATCTGGGGATCAAATGGAAAGCAGGGCATATGTTTTCTGAAAATGAGAAGCCTGGCCTTGTTGATTGGGTGCTTGGTTCCTTCAGCCTGTTACTTGGTCCCCTATTCATAATAAAATCCCATTTATGAGTAGCTCAATAAGGTGTTTCTTTCCAGACTAACTTTGGATTTTTTCAGGGATCCTGCATACTATACTGCAGGCTGACTCCCAAGCTCTTACATTTTTTTTTTCACTTTCCGACTTCGAAAGAAGAGCCCTTGGTAGATACAAAGGTTAAGGAAGCGGCACACGGCCCCACTTATTGACCTCTGAACAAGCGCTGGCTTTTATTAGACTACAGAGGTCCTTCTAGAACATTCCTTCAAGGCTGCATGAACAAGCACAGCTCAGCCTCTCCAGCTTTCTGGTACTCTGGCCCTAGCCTAGGAACAGTCACCCCTTCATGGCAAGAACTATGAGCCAAGACAGACCTCGTTTCTTTATAATGTATCCCCAACCTCAGACGTTCTGTCTCAACTACAAGAAAAGTAATGAACTAGGTAAGACCACAAGAAGAGGTTAAACTGGGTTTTCATGATTTCATGGTTCAGTTATTTCAGTGTTGAATTATTTGTGCAACAGTGTATGTCAACACTTTGAGCCAGGCATCAGGGAGGCTGCTGGAGGGAAGGCTCCAAAGAGGAGTTCAACCCCAAATTTGCCCTGGGGTCTCATTGTGGTTTGAAGATACTCTGCTAATGAAGTCAGCCTTCGAGAGAAGGGATGATGCAACTTTTCCCCAAAGCAGGGAGAGAGAGAGATGGAAGTCACGCAAGGAAGATATCTCACGCCCAGAGGAACAGAAAGAAAGGCACCTGACAGAAGATAGCAAGAGCCAGGAGAGAAGCTGAAGAAAGTGGCTACCTTTTGTGGCAGCCCTTTTGGAAGAGAAAAAGGTGACCGTGTAAGGACAGACAGATTCGTTGAAGCATCACTGGAGGCCCAGACGGAGAAGCACAACTGTGATGGTTGGGATGACGGGGAAGCTTAGCTCTTTGTTTCTCTCCCCAGTCCAGCTATGAGAGGCCAAAGAGAGAGCACCAAGCAGCTGGGTGGTCTTGGGGGAACCAGTGAAGGCAGTTCAGAGAGGGGAGATGTTCTGAGTGCATGTCCAGGTTAAAGCAGAGAAGAAACAAGCCAAGGGTGGCCTCGGGACTCTGCCAAGGGGGAAAAGTCTGCAGAACTGTGGCCTGACGAGGGGTAGAAGAAACAAGACATCCTGCCAACAGACAGAGGGAGTTCAGAACTCCAGCTTAAGCAGGGCAGTGGCTATGACCATAGGGTTACAGTGTCTGAACCACATGCTGGTGGCAATGGCCAGAGAGGAATGATCCACAGCACACCCAGCTTAGATCAAGCTGTCATTGAACTACTGAAGGCATGAACAACCTTCATAACCAAAATACAGTGCAAAGGAGACATGACCCAAAACCCAGACTCTGTGTCAGTTCTGGATCCAATTCAGCTCCACAGCTTGAGGGGAAAGCTCAAAGGACACAGAGTTTGTAGGAACCCACGAAAACTATTAAAACAGATAGGAGCATATTCTGCACTAGAATTAACTAGGATCTAACGTGGTTTCCAGGATGAAATTTTGCAATTGCAGAATAACTGGCCCACAGTTGCATCTGAGGGCCATTCACTATCAAAACTGGGACATGGCCCAGTCCTGACCCTGGGGGCCTGCTTCTATGTGACCCCTTTACTCTGGAGCCAGCTGCCGGGGAAAGCTAAGACAGCAGTGAAGAGTTCTGAAATAAATGAGAAGACACCAGTGTTCTAGAAAATGAACAGTTTCAAGACGTCATTCCCTGGGATCAGAAGAGGGGGATACGGGTGGACATCCCAGCTAGGAGGATGGGTTCTGCATGCACAACAGAGGAGTCCTTTTGCTGGGTCAGAAGCAGCCAGGCTGCCACCCGGGAGCTGCGTCTTTACTCAGGCTATCATTTCTGGGTCCAAACCTTCCATATTTGGGTGAACCAGACTCAGAGTCACTCAAGTCCTGGCCAACCTCTAGGACTTTCTAGAAGTTTCTTCCTCCTCCTCTCCCTCATCATGTTACTTCACCATCTCATGGTGGTCCAGTCTTATCACCAGGTTCCCCATCTGCTTATCCAAGATTACTAAGCAGTTTTTTTTTCAAATAATTGGTGACTTTTTCAAAATTCATATACTAACATCTTAATCCCAGAACCTCAGAATTAGCTATATTGGGCTGTAGGGTCCCTAAAGAGGTAGTCAGGTTTAAATAAGGCTATCAGGGTGCATCCTCATCCAACCCAACTGGTATCTTTGCAGAAGGAAGGAGTGTAGACCCACAGACACTTGCCATCTCATTCCTATGTGAGATGGAGGGAAGTCTGAGTAAAGACAGAAAGGGGAGGAAGCCAACTGCAAACACAGAGAAGTCCCAAGGTTCAAACCTGTTCACACTTTACTATTAGACCTCGACACTCCAGAACCATTGGACACACATTCTGTTGTGCAAGTCTGCCCTGCTCCTGTGGGTGGTAGCCCTCACCAACACTATTCTGATGTATGTGGCTCACTTAGTTGCTTCCTGGCTTTCTTTTCCACTAGTCTGTACATTTCATGCTGATGAGCCCTCATCCATCTGGTTCACCATGCTAGAGACCTCTGGGTCCTGTGTCTGCAAAACCGCAGGCACTGAAGGAGTAGATTAACAACCTTGGTTCTATTTTTAGGTAAAGAATATTTAGACCTGATATGATTGAGCCAGCAAAACGAGGCCTTCTGGAATTTGAATTGAAATCCCTGTTTTTGGCAGAATAAAGAATGTATTCTCCCCTGATTTTAAACAAGCTCCTTCGAGGCCTCATGCTGGTACTGGCTGGTGCTGATGCCGTGTTATCTATATTTTTAAAGGCAAATGCTTTCCTATGACTGAAGACCTGCACCATTCCAAATGCTTATTTTGTTTGACCAAATTGTTATCCACTAAATCATTGTTCTGAACAAGAAATAGCTTTTTTTGTTGTTTCAAGACCCAAAAGCAAAAGGGCTAGTCATAGACAACTTCCTACAGATTCTCATTCTTTCAGCGATAATGACACATAGCATTTTCTGAGTCTGTGCTCTCTGAATACCATGGGTTGTTCAGTTTGGTGTTTTGAGGTCTGGACTACATCATGTGCTGCAAGTTCAGCTAGGGGTCTCTCTTCTAGTATCTTTTATTCATTATGTATGGCAAATGGAGATCATATATTCTAACAGGGAGCTTTGGTAATCACAGATCCAAAAGCTCCTACAAAAAGAAGCTGAATATAGTCACAATGCATTAAACCAACAGGGAGTTAGAACTTCAATTTCTTTCATTCCCAAGCACTAATCTGTAACCCCCAGGAGTCCATGTCGCACATATATAGACATGCACCCATAGACACTTTTAAACGCACTCATACACTCCACTAAAGGTGGCAAGAGCAAGAGATTGTGAAAAAGCAAGAAAATTCCTAGTTCTAAATCTAATGGCAGGTCAAGAGTATAAAATAAACATTTATAATACAAATATGAGATTCAAATACAAAGCATGAATAGCTATCAGTAAAATGTTTGTTTCTGACTGATTATATGTGTCTTCAGGAGTAAATACATCTAAAATTAACATCCTTTCCTCCGTTTTCCTCGTCTTAGATGTATGGTAGCCCTCCTCCATCTAAAGTTTAACTTTCCCAGGTTCAATTGCCTGTAATATACTGTATCCCCCAAAAATTAAATGGAAAATTTGAGAAATAAATAATACATAATGAAAATATACATTGTTCTGCAAAATGTAGTGGACCTTCACATTACCCTACTCCATCTTGCCCAAGATGTAAATGATGCCTTCATCCTGTGTGTCCGGTGTGAATATGCTGTCCCCCTTTATTAATCACCTGATAACTTTCTGAGTCGCCAAATTGGTTCTTGCAAATATACAGGTCCTTTTGTTCTAGTAACATCTCCTAGCATGTAACATCCTACTGTTAGTACCACAATGACAAATTTGTGTTACTTTATCTAACCGTCTGCATATTGTATCAGATCATTATCACCTTGAGAAGAAGAGTAAAGACAGTGCAGTTGGTTATTCTAAGAGAGGCAGGGAAGAGCAGTCACATTCACATTACCATTATAGGGCAGTGTTACGGGTTTTTTGATTTATTACAGTCCGTGTTAAAGTCTTACTGTTCCAAGGACATGGAACCTGAAGAAGCTACCTCCTGTAGCAGGGCAGGCACCCCAGTGGAGTGAGAGAGGCACCAATCCACCCACAAAACTTTCAACCCAAGATTTATTCTGTCTACAAGATATGCAGGTACAGGGGATGGAGCAGAGACTGAGGGAATGGCCAACCGATAACCCGCCAACTCGAGACCCATCCCATGGGCAAGTACCAATACCTAATACTATTAATGATACTCTGTTATGCTTGTAGACAGGAGCATGGCGGTCCTCTGAGAGGCTCCAACCAGCAGCTGACTCAGACAGACGCATACACCCACACAGCCAAACAGTGGATGGAGCTTGAGGACTCTTATGGAAGAATAGGAGGAAGGATTGCAGCCCCTAAGGGGATAGGGACTCCACAGGAAGACCAACAGAGTCAACTAACCTGGACCCTTGGGGCTCTCAGAATTTGAACCAACAACCAAAGAACATACACTGGACCAAGCCTCCCCAAACATATATACAAGATGTATAGCTTGGTCTTCATGTGGGTCCCGAACAACCGGAGCCAGGACTATCCCAAAAGCTGTTGCCTGTCTGTGGGATATGTTCTTCTAGTTTGGCTGCCTTGTCTGGCCTCAATGGGAGCGGAAGTGCCTAGCCTTGCTAGCCAGAGGGGGATACCCAGTGGGTAATATCGAGGGTGGGAATCACCCACACATAGAAGAAGGGGAGGGAGAAGGGGAGAAGGATTGTGGGGGGGGGGTGACTAGGAGGAGCAGTGAGTGGGATGTAAAGTGAATAAGTAAAAAAATAAAATTAAATTAAAAAGATTCTTGGAAACTGCAAATGCCAAAAACATAAGTAAATAAAACAAAACTCTTATTGCACCTACCTTAAAGGTTCTAAATGGTCATACATGCACAGGTTGAGGTAAAAGCGTGAGTGTGTATAAATCTGGTACCATATGTGGTTTCAGGTTCTACTTGGCTCGGAAACATACACTCTGGAGATAGACTTTCTATACTGCCAGGGTGTACTAAGTTTGATCTTTGGTCCCTTTCCTCTCCCAATCCTCTCCTACCCATGTACTCCCTAAAATTTCATTCTCACTCTATAGAATGACTCCCCAACCATATCCAACTCCTTGTTCCCTTTTCCAACTTTCTGCCCCTCATCTCTACTCACTCACAAAACACTTGCATTACCACACCCCACTGTCACCTGGAGCATCCCTGAGAAGGAGTGTGCTGCCTCCCGCATCCTTTCATTTTGTTGTTTTATATTCCTACCCATCCCCTTTCCTAATATGGTAACTGCCTGCATCACAAACACTGATCTAAGAAGCTCACTGTGGTCATTAGTCTCAACATAGACTCACCTCTCTCTAACCCATTCCATGCCGCTGTGCTTCAGCATGTGGTATGCAAAAATGAAGCACAGCTCTCTGCCCTACTGCCTTTGGGCTATCATCCAACCGCATTCTGAAATAACTGCATTCTTGTGAATTACTTTTTTTTACCATTAATTAAATATATTCAAGTAACAGCTCATAAGAAATAGCAACTCTTCTCTCAATAAGTAAAACAATATGACCAGACAACATCAATGTCCACAGGGCAACACACGCATAGACAAATATGGAGCAGAGATGGAAGGGATCTCGCCTGTCACAAAGTATTCCAGAGTATTCCAAGAAGAGTGCAAGACTTGAAGACACACAGTGTCCAATGAGAGCCATTGTTTTTAAGGGTCTCAATTAGCTGATCACAGATAGAAGGTGTAAAATTCCTAACTGGGACAGTTCTACCATCTCAGCCACCATATTTGCTAGTTAGCAGGTGACGATCTCCAGATGTAAACACAGACGGTGCCAACATGGGGGGTGGGGAGGAGGGAGGGCGGGGGGAAGAACAGGAAGTCGCACACAACACCAGCTGCAGTCTGAACCACCAGCGTGTGCATTAGTTTAGCGATGAGAACGAGATGAAGGTTTGTGAGCATATGCGTGTGACAGAGCCACAGTCCTCTTGGGAGATTGTGGCTCCAGTGAAGGCATGAGCCAGGTGAGTGCAAAATACCTGTGACACCTGTGATGGTCTCATTAAACGGTCCTGGACCCTTGATGGGAAAACCATCTATCTTGATCCATTCACCTCCTAAATCAGGGAAATGCAACTGGATAGTTAGAAACAAGGTCTGCGGGATTCTCCGATGGTCAGTACACCCTCAGTGACTAGTCAAGTGGTCCTTGAGAAAGGCCACACCTAAGTTTTAGTGACAACAAAGTTAGTTGTAGGGTCTGCACATGGCTAGTTGAGCCATGCTGAAAAACAACAGACAAAATGTTCATAAACTGCACCAAAGCTACTCCCAAAATAGGAAGAAAAAGAATTAAAAATCTAAAAAAAAAAAAAAAAAAAAAAAAAAAAAAAAAAAAAAAAAAAAAAAGAAAGAAAAGAAAAAAGAAAAAAACAAGAAATTCCTCTCTCCTAATTTTCCGTCTTTGGCCTTACTGTACAAGCCTACAATGTGGGAATCTTTTAATCATCCTAATTTTAATTTTTAAACTATGTTTATTTATTGGGGCCGTGCATTCCACACTGCGTATGTGTGGCTCAGAGGGCAACTTGCAGAAACTCCTTTCCACCGTGTGAGCCCTGGGGATCGAACTCAGGTCATCAGGTCACTGATCCATCTCACCAGCCCAGTAATTCTGTTTTTAATTGGCGTGAAGAAGCCAGGAGAGAGGGGCCCTCCCAGTCTAATCATCGAAGCACAGCCTCCAGGTCAGACTTACCGGGTGGGCTCTCAGCTCTGTAAACGGGGCGGCTCACTCCGCTGTGGTTCTCTGCAGTAACCAGCACAAAGTACACCACCCCAGGCTCTGAAACACACGGTTCACATAAACCACCGCCTCCAGCCCCCAGAAAGGCATACCTCATTCACTCAACAGCTCACTTACACCGGTTACACACAAATCCAAAAGCCCAAATGCAGTGGCACGTCCAACAGTAGCGTTCTCTTCAGTTTTACTTGAAATCGCTAACATTTTCCCCAAGTGGCTGAAACCTCAGGACTGACCCCTAAGAAATGTCAGCTGTGTTTAATTCAAAGTGCAGGCAAG
The DNA here is from genome assembly GCA_019843815.1 of Montemys delectorum. Taxonomy (NCBI): domain Eukaryota; kingdom Metazoa; phylum Chordata; class Mammalia; order Rodentia; family Muridae; genus Montemys; species Montemys delectorum. The sequence continues at coordinate 2,126 of JADRCD010198421.1, read as the reverse complement.
TGGAACAAACCTGGGTTCCTACACCACTGATAACAGAAGACTTAGAGGTCTGCAGTATGAACTCAGCAGAGGATTTAGGAGCTCATTACGTCACACTACATTAATACCCAAATAGTGTCACAAGCCACTAACAGGGAAGCTCCAAATGGGGGGAAAAAAAAGGAAATATCAATGAAACTCATAAAATCTTTATTGCACTACATAAAGCTTCATAGGATTTTTCACTGTAAAATGTTCCTACATGTGGTTTTTGACTATTTCAACCAAAAAAAAAAAAAACTAGAAAAATATTTCCTGGAATTTTGAAAATGCTAATCTTGAAATAATTAGGCTTTGCTTTCGGACTGTGGTCTCAGGGTCAAAGCAAGTAGCAGAGGTCTCCTTGGCTCAGCCCCTGAATTTTGTTGAGATTCAAAAGGAAACCAGGGGAACAGTCATGACACAAAGAGGACACGCCCTAGACACGCGTTTCCAAAACCAAATCATTGTCTCATGACAGGTAAGGAGGGAGCAGTTGCTTGAAGAGCTTAAAGCCTGTGAGCATGGGGAGGGATGGAGCGTTGGAGAGATGGCAGTCTGTCCTCCTTTTAAACAGAACCTCAGTCCTCAGGCTGGAAGTTCGAGGCTATCTGGGACTTCCGCTATACTCTAGCCTGGTGGGGGCTCCTGTCTGTCTGTGGCAGGAGCTGGTGGCATTTAGGATCTGGCATAACCTACGGCTAACAGGAAACCATTCCAGGACCCAGCAGAATACAGAATTGTGCTTTGTCAGCCTTTCCTTGCCCTGGACTCATTTGAATTTCCCCAGCAGTGGAGTCCACATGTCTCTGATTCTCCACCATTTAACGTATCACTTCCTTGGGGGACGTTGTTTATTGGGCGGTACAGCACTCTCCCGCGTGGATTTTTTTCCCTTTCTCTCCAGCAATCATAACATCCCAGTGTTTGAGCAAATACAGCCCTGGTCTTGTCTTTGGTTTGATAGCATACATTTAATCTCCCAGCTGGACTGGGGATAGGAGGAGCCACGGTGCTGCATAGCACTGCATACTTGGCTGGAAGCGGGTGGAAGGGAACCTGACCACCTCTAGGTCTGTTTTTATATGCGTCCTGTCCAGTTACCCAAAGAACACAGTGGTACCCAGCAGAGGGAGGAGATGCAGAGGGATGCGTCCTTGCCAGGATCAGAACAGTAACATGGCACAAAGGATACTGGCTTTTCTCTAGTTGGCTGTGTAACTTCCTCATGCCCCAACTCAAAGTTGTAGCCCTGCATGATGGTAGAAATTTGAGCGGAAGAAAAGAGGGTACAGAGGCAGACCCCCTAGAGCTGTACCTTTAAGACAAGGCACACTGAGGCAAGACTTAAAATGCTCCCGGTTTCCAGAATCAACTGAAAATAAAGCTTCAGTGAGTGCATAGGCTATACTGTCCAGTAGACTATACTTCTATACTATGGAAGGCTTGCATGACCTTCTATGTGTCTTCACAGGCATGCAATACAGTTGACCTTGAGCAACTCGGGGGTCAGGGGCCCCCACACCCATTCAGGTAAAAACCTGCAAATAATAACTTTGTCCTTTCCAAAATATTAGCTACAAAGAACTTGCCAGTGACAGGAGGTCCCATGGCAAGCAAGAGTGGCCAAGTGACACCTATTTCAATATTGTTAAATGTCATATTGCGTGAGAGATTAGTCAGAGTGACATGATATAGGGCCTTTTTTTTCTTTCTTTCTTTTTTTTTTTTTTTTAAGAAACTGAGATGCATGGTTTACTAAGGAGATGGGATGCTCACACACGGAGGACTCTGACTTCACAAGAGTCGGTTTTCTGCGGTCACAATTTAACACTGCAGCCTTTGTCTATATGTCCTAGGATCCTTTCTGTTATTGTGATAAGACCTTCTGACCCAAAGCAACCTAGAGGAGAAAAGGGCTTATCTATCTTAGATGTGTAGGTCAGAGTCCATCACTAAGAAAAATCAGAACAAGCACTCAAATCTCAGAGCTCGGAACAGAAACCATAGGGAAATGTTGCTTGCTGGTTTGCTCTCTGACTCAACTTGGGGGAGGGAGGGTGCTTATCCTTACTTGGCTTTTGTACATGGCTTAAGATCATCTGACT
>JADRCD010198420.1:0-28023 GCA_019843815.1 Montemys delectorum | reverse complement strand
CTGCTTGGTGAAATTGGGCCAATCTCCACACTGTGACAACTTCAAAATGCTGCTCCTGGACACAGAGATGTAGAAAGTGTCCCTGGTGAGGAGCCATCTGGAGAGGTCTCTAGATGCCTGCGATCTGATGTCCCGGACCTGTAGTGTAGTTATAAATTATTCCTCTTGTTTTTCTGTCTAGCATTCCCCCAACTTTCAGTATGGATGCTTAAAGGTTGTAGCCCGGATTTGCTTATATGAATTAATTTCCTCAAGCTTCTGGAAGAAATGACCACAAAGTTGGCTTAAAACAGTATGAACATATTGTCTTAGAGTACTGGAGGCCAAAAGTCCACACTGCGAGAGAACCGTTCTTCCATGCAACACTTAAAAGAATACTTCTTCTCTTCACACATACCAGCTTCCAATTTCTGGATGGTTTAGGGCATTTCCGGAAGTGTGGCTGATTTGCCTGTCTTCATAATCCCTTCTCCGATCCTGTGATTTTTCTCTTCAGCCCTTTGTGAGAAAATACTTTTCGCTGCCATTTAGGTTGATTGCATATCAAAATCCTTAATCTATTTGTTCTGCAAAGATTCGTTCACATTAAGATCACAAGATTTTTCTGAGGGAGACCCTCCGACTTGCTACCTTTTTGATTGGCATAATTAAAGGCAGAAAGGTACTACCTTTAAGACTAAGTAAATAAATGAAGGGAGATGTTTCCACTCCTGCAGCCAGAGTCATAGAAACAGTCACCCCAGCAGGGCAGAGCAATCTATTCCTGGGGGTCTCCCAGGAATAACAGGGAAATCAGATGAAACATAAAGCCATGTCAAAGACGGAATCACAGAGACTATGATTAAGGATGGTTATGACCGGAAGTGGGACAACTGTTAAACCCACCAAAGCTCTTTTGCTGATTCTGATCCGTTCCAAGTTAAGTGGCTGTCCCTGCCCTAAGACAAAGCCGGCAGCAACTCTGAGGGATGTAGGGTACATAGCTTGGCCTTTGAGAGTAAATAGAAAAGGAACAATTCTTTTCTATTCTGCCCCGCCCCTTTCCCACTGGCACCGCCCCTTTCCCATTGTTGCCTCTTTCCCACTGGCTCCTTGGGACAGATCCTGCCAACTGGGCTCTTAAACATGGGAGGACTCAGTCTCAGCAATGAAGTGAGGGTAGTTCAGAGGCCTTTCTTTGAGACCTTGTGGAAACAAATGGAAGTAAGAGAAATGAGGAGAGAGACCTTCTTCTGCTTCTCTGCCTACACCCTCAGTGTGCTCTAAAAGCAAAGTAAAAAAAAAAAAAGCCGATCACATCAAATTAGTGCAAACCTCTTTAAAACAAGTTCAAAAACTACTCTCCTATAAAAACTGGTTTATGCACATCGGAGTAAACACATATTTTATTTCAAATTTACGGTAAATCCAACAAGATAATAAAGTTAGTCCAAGCGACAATTTGAGTAGTTGTTTGTGTACAGCCAATGGAATAAAGAAATCTGGAGTATGAGGGTTTAAGTCAGGCACAAAACTGGCTGATGTAATTAGAGCTAAAGAAAAATAAACTGAAGCTATTCAAGACCACTTTCCAGTAGGCAGAAATTATGTTTATTGATTGTGTGGGAGTTAAGTCATAACTTACATAACGTAAACAGTATGAGCCTAATTAAATAAAAGTACTACATTAAGGCTCCTTCTCCCAGAGTGTTAGGTCATCTTTGAATGGAACTGGACAGTGCCCAATTAGGACACAGAAATGACTTACATTTATCCTTTCGCAAAATTCTAGACTTTGTATACATTTCCTTAAGATAGATAGGGGTGGCTTTTGCTATTTAAAACAAGAGTAAAATAAAATATCATTAATTTGCTATAAAATAGATCGATGATGCTAAATGAAAAAAAGAACCAAGTTACAGAAGGAATTGAGCTAAGAAAGCAATTTATGATTTGGAAAGCCAAGTTGAAGAAATCTCTAAAAAATAAAAAGTAAAAATAATTTTTGTTGTTGTCTTAGTTTGGGTTTTATTGCTGTAAAGAGACACCAGGACAAAGGCAACTCTTATAAAGGAAATCTTTTAATTGGGAGCTCGCTTACAGTTTCAGAGACTTAATCCATTATCATCATAGTGGGGAGCATGGCAGTTTATAGGCAGACATGGTAGAAGGCCCAAACGAGGATTTTTTTAATCACACTTGGAAGGGGACACAAAATAGTCATAGGAGGCAGAGGGAGGGGAGAAGGACAGAGGAAGGGAACTGTGGGGTGAGAAGGGAGGAGAAGAGAATTTAGAGGCAGGATCAGCTGCTGGGAGAGACAGGAGAGAGGCCTAGAGGGCCAGGAGAATGAATATAAATCTGTAGCTGCAGGGGATTGGAGGTAGTGGGAATTTTTAGAAAGTCTCAGAGACTTAGGATAGGGTAGTCTCCCAGGAGACAATGTACGTGAGTAACCTTAGCCAAGAGTCTAACATGGGGACATGGAACCTGAAGAAGCCGCCTCCTGTAACCTAGCAGGACCCCCAGGAAAGATAGGGACACCAACCCACTCACAAAACTTTCAAACCCCAAATTTGTCCTGTCTAAAAAGAAATGCAAGTTAACGTAAGCTAGAGTCATCAGAGAGAAAGGAGCCTCAGTTGAGGAAATGCCTCCATGACATTCCGCTATAAGACATTTCTCAATTTGTGATCAAAGAGAGAGTTCCCAGCCCATTGTGGGTGGGACCATCCCTGGATTCTAGAAGAAAGCAGGCTGAGAAAGTAAGGGAAAACAAGCCAGTAAGCAGCACTCTCCATGGCCTCTGCATCATCTCCTACCTCCAGGATCCTGTCCTGTGATGCACCAGAGACCTGGGAGGTGAGAGACACCCAGGACTCAAAGGGAGGGACCTTAGATGAAATGCCCAACAGTAGGGAGAGAGAACTTGTAGAATCCACCTCCAGTAGAAAAGACAGGGCATCAAGTGGAGAGATGAGGTTGTCATCCCCAGTCAAAAACTTTGACTGAGAATTGTTCTTGTCTAAAACTTCAGGGACAAAAAAGGAGAAGAGACTGAGGGAAAGGAGGTCCAGTGACCAGCCCAAGTTGGGACTCATCTCAAGGGGAGGCTCCAAGGCCTGACATAATTACTGAAGCTATGGTGTGCTTACCTACAGGAGTCTAGCATGGCTGCCCATGGAGGGCCCCAGCAAGCAGCTGACAGACAGATGCAGATACTTATACCCAACTAATGAACAGAAGCTGGGGACCCCTGTGGTTGAATTATGAAAAGGCTGGAAGAAGTTGGAAGAACGTCCCATAGGAAGACCATCAGTCTTAACTAACCCCAACCTCTGAGGTCTCTCAGACACCAACCAAGTAGCATACACGAGTGGGTCCAAGGCACCCAACACATACGCAGCAGAGGACTGCCTGGTCTGTCTTCAGTGAGAGAAGACATACCTAACCCTCGAGAAACCTGAAGCTCCACGGAGTAGGAATGCCTGGTGGGATTTGGAGGGATGTACAGTGTGGGGACATCCTCTTGGAGATGGAGGAGGAGGAATGGAATGAGGAACTGTCTGGGGTGGACTGGGAGAGGGATAACAACTGGACTGTAAAAAATGAGCAAAGATAATAATAGAAAACAAATGCAAGGATGGAGCAGACACCAAAGGAAAGGCTAACAAATAACCAGCCCAATTTGAAAACTCATCCCATGTGCAAGCAGTCCCTGACATTGTTAATGATACTTTGTTAGGCTTGCAGACAGGAGTCTACCATAACTGTCCTTTGTGAAGGACTCAGCAGTGGACTGAAAGAGAAACAGATATCCACAGCCAATCCTTAGATTGTGATCAGGGACACTTATGAAAGAGTTAGGGAAAGGACTGAAGACCCAGAAATAGACGAGAACTCCACAGGAAGGCTGATAGCGTCAACAAACCTGGACCCTTGGGAGCTCTCAGAATCTGAGCCACCAACCAAAGAGCATACATGGGCTGGAACGAGGCCACCAGCACATATGTAGCAGGCAGGCAAGTCAGTCTTTGTGGCTGGCCTGTCGATCCTCAGTGGGGGAAGATGTGCTTAAAAATAAAATTTAATAGCATGTACTTTTTATAAATTAAGAGAAATGAAGAATAGAAGTTTAATTGCTACAAAACAGTTTAAGAGAATTCTCCTTTAGGAAGAGAAAAATGCATATAGAAAGAAATGTCGTACTTAAAAATTTCTATACAATCTGAGTTTTTGAACATTCTCTCATAGTCTTAAAACAGACCCCATGGATAAAGGGATCTACTGTAGACAGACACGTAAAAAGCATAAAAAACTCACAGAGAGAAATGGCTGTATCATTCAAAAAGTAATCATCAGAATAATATAAGTTTTAAAACAAGGAAAAAACACCAAATGCAAGAGAGTAGGAAGTTATTTTAAAATATTCAGAAAGAGAAGATAATATAGACAGCTATATACATTCAATAGGTTTTCAAGTCTAAGAGTAGAACAGTATCATAGATATGCAAAGTCTCACAGTTCTGTAGAAAGGTTCATATGGAGAAGTCTACGCAGACTAAAGCACTTGGATAAAGAAAGTTAAGTTCAGTCAGCCCGGCAGTGGTGGCACACGCCTTTAATCCCCAGCACTTGGGAGGCAGAGGCAGGTGGATTTCTGAGTTCAAGGCCAGCCTGGTCTACAGAGTGAGTTCCAGGACAGCCAGGGATACACAAAGAAACTCTGTCTCAAGAAAACAAAACAAAAGAAAGAAAGAAAGAAAGAAAGAAAGAAAGAAAGAAAGAAAGTTAAGTCAACAACAAGTTACAAAAGATTTGTGGAAGAAAGTGATCAAAGTTTTCATCAACAGAAAAAAAATGGACATACTACATGTTACAGATAGGGACAATTATGGAAATTATTAAGCTAACTGTGTGATCATTATTATGGAAACATTAATAAATTAGGGATTTAAAATTCTGCCAGAATCCCAAAGAAAATAGTACTAAAAATCAGAGACATAAAGAAAACACACCAAGTTATGTCTAGCCAAAAATTTAGAATAGAATAATCAGAATATATGATTATGGATGAAGAATGTCTCTTTTTGTTGATAAAAGTTTCAATTTATCAAAACTGCTTAGTAAATTCTAAAACTATTAACCTAATAGAATAGTCTCAACATATTCAAAGAAAAAATTATAGACTTCACAAAAATGTTTGTATGTTAACTATGTAATAGGACACTCAGTAGTTCTCAACCTGTGCATCTTGACCCCTTTGTGAGTCGCATATTAGATATCCTGCATATTAGATATTTACATTATGATCCATTAATGTAGCAAAATTACAGTTATGAAGTAGCGAAAAGTAACATTATGATTGAGCTAATCACGAGGAACTGTATTAAAGGGTCACAGTGTCAGAAAAATTGAGAACCACTACAGTAGGAAATTCCAATATGCTTCAATGCTTGTCAATAAATATTGACAAGACAAGTAGAGAAAACTTATCAAGGAATAGATTATGTGAACAGCACAGTCAACTTGACTCAATAGACATATAGAGAAGGCTAACAATTGTGTAGTGTTTATGTTCAATAATGGGTGAAGTTATATGCAAAATTCCATCATGGCCTAGATTATAATTCTGACACCAACCCATTCAAGTTGAATATTAGCAGTACAGTCCCACAATTTCAAAACTTCAAAGTATATTGTGCTTAGTTTCCAGAGACCACCCCACCATGGGATCCATTCCATCTATAGACACTAAACTCTGAAACTATTGCTGATGCCAAGAAGTGCTTACACCTAATATGACTGTCCTCTGAGAGACTCTGCCAGCACCTGACTAAGACAAATGCAGATATTCACACCCCAGAACTGAGCCCAGAGACTCCAATGGGAGAGTTAGGGGAAGGACTGAAGGAGCTGAAGTGGATTGCAACCCCATAGGAAGAACAACAATATCAACTAACTGGACACATCAGAGCTCCCAGGAACTAAACCACTAACCAAAGAGTACACATGAGCCAGTCCATGGCTCCTGCTACATATGTAGAAGAGGACTGCCTTATCTGGCATCAGTGGAAGGGGAGGTCCTTGGTCCTGTGGAGGCTTGTTGCCCCAACAAAGGGGAATACTAGAGGGGTGAAGCAGGAGTGGATGGGTGGGTGGGGGAGCACCCCTTAGAGGCAAAGGTGAGAGGGGAGAGATGGGGGATTTGTGGAGTGGAGACTGGGAAGAGGGAGAGAATTTGAAATGTAAATAAATAAAATAATTAATAAAAATACTCACAATATTTTTTCTAGTTATAAGACTCAAGTTTTCTATTTTGAATTGTGAGTTAGAAAATTGTGTACATTTGTGGAGTGTAAATTGATGCTTTGACTTATGCACATCTTATGAAATAATTAAACTAAACTCATTAACATACCCATCACCTGGTATATCTATCTTGGCAATTATGAAATGATCAATGCACCGTTAATTATGTTTAAATAGAAATCAAAATTCTACAAAGGAAACAACAAATTCATTTGATCCTAACCCCTTATTTTTATACAACCTCTGGTAATCAGGATTCTTCTCAGGGCTCCTCACAGTTAGATGGGTTTATATTCCACACAGAAGGAAGAATATACAGTAACTGACATTTTGGGTGTAACTTATTTCACTGACTGTAATGTTTCCCACATTACAACTATAGTACTACAAATGACAAGGTTTTACTTTTTAAGAATAAATAGTATCCCACATGTACATAGAAGAATTTTCCTTTTCCATTGTTCATTCATAAACATATAGCTGATGTCATCATCTTTGTTGTTGAGAAAAGTGAACCAATAAATATACAAGTGTGAGCATCTCTTTGAGGTGCTGATTTCAAATCTTCTGAGCACTCTGTCTTCACATGTACGTAAATACACACACACACACACACACACACACACACACACTTCACACAGACACAAATAAACTAATGTAGTAAGAAACTTTTAAAAACTAGTTATCCATAGGCAGGATGAAATTAGATCTTAATTCATATCATAAGCTCTCCTGGGGAAACCCAAACTAGGGCTGTTAGAAAATATAATTTTATTTTTAGATCTCCCAGGAACCATAGTGTAGTTTTCCTATGTGGCTGTAACATTAATTTACACTACCAAGGTTATAAAAGGGCTCCCTTTCACCACACCTTCGCCAAACACTATGTTTTGATTTCTCAGTCACTAGCAGGTAGAAGGTTACATTTATTATGGTCTGAATGCTTACTTTAATTATTAAGTGGTGTTGAGCTTCTGGTCATTTAGTGGTTGGTTGTTTCTTTATCTTCTTTTGACACAAACTGACTCAAGGCCCTTACTTAAGTAAATTGTTTTCTTTCTATATAGTTGAATTCCTTCCATACACTAGATTTCAAAGTCTTACCATATGTGTATACATAAACATGATCTGAAAACACAGGTCACAATTCACTGTCTCTTCATTTTACTGTTTCTTTTGTTATTGTATAGATGTACTTTATTTTGATATAATCCCATTTTTCTATTCTTGTCTTTTTTACTTATGGAACTCTGCAAGCATAATTAAAATATTCATTTTCTCTGTGTTTTCCTCTAGAAGTTTGTAGAATGTTAGCTCTCATTCATATTTAAGTCTTTAGTCTACTCTAAGTTGAGGTTTGAGAATTTTATTCTTCTGCCTATAAAGAGATGTTTTTAATTTTTTTCTTAATATATTCGTGTGTGTGTGTGTGTGTGTGTGTGTGTGTGTGTGTGTGTGTGTGTAAATATGTGTTCATACATATGTGGAGGTCAGAGGAGTCACCTAGTGAGAATTGATTCTCTCCTTCCACAATGTGGGTCCTGGGAGTAGAACTCAAGTTGTCAGACTTAGTTTACGTCATTTTTACTCTATGAGCCATCTCACCAGCCTCTGGTCATAGTTTTTAGACAGCACTAATTTCTGTTCTTTTGTTGTGTGATGTTTTCTTGACTAGTTTCTCACAATTTAATTCACCACACATTCATGAGCTCATTCCTGGATTCTTTATTCTACTGACCTGTGAGCCTATTTTTATAGCTGTGCTATGCTGTTTAAATTTATAGTATAGCTTAAAATCAGATAGTAGAATGCCCACATCACTGCTTTTTTAGTTCATAATTACCTTAGCTATGTATGGTTATATTGTGGTTCCATGCAAACTTCAGAACTGTTGAAAAATTATGAGAAATTGCATTGAAATTTTAATAAGAGTTTCACTGAATCTGTCAGTTGCTTTGTGTGTTGTGAATATTCTAATAAGATTCTTCTAGATTTTGTGCATGAGTATTTCCCATTTATATGGCTTCTTAGACTTCTTCATTAACATTTTATAGTTTTTAGTATATGGGTGTCTAATACCTTTTGTTACATTTATTCTGAAGCATTTTGTATGGGCTTTCATACCTGCTGTAAATACTACTTTCAATTTCATTTTTAGAATATTCATTGCTAGTATAGACTAGTGCTACCAAGGTTTATGAGCTTATTTTTATTCCGTTACTTCACTGTATTTGTTTATTAGTTTGAACATAATGTAAGCTATGGGCATTTTCATCTTAATGGACATAAAATAAACTAAAATTATTAAATGAAAAGAAAAGGATGATAAAAATATTAAGGGAACTCAACAAATAGCAAACAAAGATATCACTGCAATAAGTGATCAAAATCAGAAGCTGATTTGTTCAAAATTATTTTCTCTCACACAATATAACCTTATGTTTCTCCTCCCTTTATTCTTCCCAGTTCTTCCCTGCCACCTTTTCTATCCAAACCCACACTCTCTCTTATTCTCATTCTCGTGAGAAAACAAGCAGGCCTCTAATGGCTAATAATATAATCTAATATAATAATACAAACACTAGATCATCAGAATTAGACAAAAAAACCCAACCAGGAGTAAAAAGAGCCCAAAAAGTCACAAGAAACAAAGACCCACTTGCTCTCACACTCATGAATCATATGAGACTAAACTAGACACTTATGGAAGCCATAATACATATGCAAAGGATCTGTGGGGTTAAAAAGAGAGAAGAAAAATAAAAGGAAAGGTAAAAAATAATATGATAAAAATCAAAACTTAACAAAACAAAACAATTTAAAAGGCCTAATGCAGCCTTGTAAGACAAAGATCTTTCAAAGACACCATTGAGTTTGTTTTCTGTTGACCATCTCCAGCTGGGCATGCAGCCTACCCTTAAGAATAGTTTATTTTCCCAGTGAGACTCTGTTGAAGGAAACTAAATTTGCATTTGCACGTTTTATCAACAGGAGATTGCTTCTGGGTTAGGGATGGGGCATATGTCTACTTCTCATTTTAGCTCTATCGAATCTGGTCCAGACCTGTGCAGGGCCTGTACATGCTGCCTTGTTCTGTATGTGCATTTATGTATCAATCATGGTGATTTAGAGGACCTTGGTTTCCTGGTGTCCTTCATATACTCTTTCTCTTATGTTCTTTCTGTATCTTCTTTTGCAGGGTTCCCTGAGCCCTGAGGAGAGGGATTTGATGAAAAGATCTTGCTTAGGACTGAGTGCTTCAAGATCTATCACTGCCTGCATGATGTATGACTGTGAGTCTCTGTATTGGTTCCCATCTACTTCGGGAGGAATCTTCTCTGCTGATGGTGGAGCAAGGCACTACCCTATGAGTACAGCAGAATGTCATTAGGAGTCATTTTATTGTTACTTGTTTTTTTAGAACAGTAATATTTGGTTTTAATCCTAGATCCATACTTTCAGGTTCTTGGTCACCCAAGCAGTGATAGCTATAGGTTCCAACTTGTGGAGCAGACCTTAAGTCAAATTTGATATTGGTTGGTTACTTCCACAAGCTTTGTGTCACCGTTGCCACAGAATATATTGCAGGCAGGACACCATTGTGGATAATAGGGTTGTGGCTGGTTTGATATTTATGTGTCTCTTTTGGAAGCTTAGGGAATACCATCCTATAGCAAAGATGCTAAAATGTAGTAATGAAGGCACTATGCAGGGCCCTGCTGACTTCTCCATGTTCATGGAGTTGTATAGGGGTTGGCTTCAGCAGTGGGTCCTTAATGCTAGTTTGTGGACAGCAACTCATAATCTTAGCAACAGCCTGGGTTGTTTGGGAATTTTCGTGGGACCACTTTGGCCAAGAACTCAGATAGATGCAACCCAATTCTGGTATTGGAAGCTTCATTTTGTATTTGAGAAAATTCTGACAATCTAAAAGGAGAGAAGAAAGATACATGAAAAGATTTTGTGAGTAAAAAGAGGGAAATCTACAGAAAGATTTCAGATACAAAAATCAAAGAATATACTCAACTCTGTGGCTACATTACTAATAGTCATTACAAAGCAATACACTTTAGAAGAAAAAATAATTGGATAAGAGTACGATAGATACAGCTAGTAGAATACTATTCAACATAAAGAAAAAGGAAAAATCTGACATGCATTACAGCACGGATTTTATGTGGAATGTTTTTCAAAGGATGAAATAAGCTAAACACACACACACACACACACACACACACATAAATACAATATAATTGCATTTGTATGGGTATTTACAAGAGTCAGAATCATAGAAACGGTGTGGTGGTGGATGCTGATGGTTTAGAGAGGAGACGATGGAAAGTTCCCATTAAATACATATCACACTTCAGTTTTAAAAAAAATCATAAAGAGTGGAAGGGGGTTAAAAGAGAGTAATATGGATATGGATATGGATATGGATATGAATACAATACATTATATACATTCATCAACAAAGTTTCAAAAATAAAATACATTTAGTTATAAAATCATGACCTATTTTTAGATTTTCCCAACTATTAAGTAATAGATTTTTGCCATTATTATATAAACACTTCCAAAAATAGAAAAAAAAGAAAATATTTCTCTGATTTTCTATAAGGCCAGAATATTTCTAACACTCAAACCACACAAAGATGTTCCAAGAGAGGAGATAGTCAAGCCATTGTATATTAAATACAACTATAAATATATAAATATTCTTTTAAATATTAACAAATGTAACTACCAAAAAACATATTTATAGCCTAATATACCTGGAAAAATTATTTCACCCCAGGTTTGCAGAGATGAGATAATACTTTTAAAAATCAAAACATCTAAATCTCCAAATTAAGAAGTTAGCAGAAGAAATAATTTTTCAATAATATAAGGGGAAGTTTGATTAAATTCAACACCCCCTCTTCATTAATTCTCATTAAGTTAATAATATGTAGTAACTTCTTAATTTCATTAAAGTTATCAATATATTCTAAAGTCTCAGAAAATATAACCCTGCATAATCTTTATAAACATGGAAATTTTGCAATGAACACTTATATTCCAGATTGTGCTACAAATCCTCACTAATGAAGTAAATAAAGAACTTTTTCTCATAAGGATTTATAAATGACAAATCTATAAGTAGGAAAATTGGAAGAGTTGACAAATAAGAATTGTCATATAGAAGAGAAACTTAACAGCATAGTGAGCCATAAGACCAATCTGCAGCACGTCTGGAAAGAATAAGATCTGGCATCCTTTCAAAGAAATATTCACAAGACCATCAGTAAATGTCTGAGAATTAATTTCATGAAAGATAAGCAGGACCACAAAGACAGATTTAATACTTGACTAGATATTTTTAATAATTAAATAAATGAAGAAGGATAGAGTATAATACAAAATAAAATATTCTGACAAAGTGTTCTTCAGCACATTCTCTAAGGAACCTAAAATATCAAAAGATAGATACTGATAGCAGATATTTATAAGGCCAAGAGAAAACAATAACTATATATAGACCATAAAGAGACTTTTAAATCAATAGGAAATGCACAAACAACCCATTAGAAAAATAGAAAAATGCACATATAAATATTTTACTAAGAAAATATATGGACAAGAAACACAAGAAGATGTGTTTAATTATAAGAATGAAGATGAAAGCTGAAGCAAGAAACCATTTTATATGAACTGAGTAGAAAACATGTAAAATTTTGACAAAATTGAGTATTGGAAATGTCATCAATCTACAAGATCATATTGCTGCCAGGACTGATGCAATAAGTTAGTACAATTGCTCTGCAAAGTGCTTTAGTGGCATTTCCTAAACTCAGCTATGCATGTATCTCACAACCCAACAATGTTACCCCTAATGATATGCACAAAAGAAAAATGAGCATTGCAACATAAAATACATATAAAGACATTTATTTTATACTATCACTGTTTATCAGGACAAAAATGTCAAGATGCACCATTGTTTGTGGGAAGGGAAATAGGTGAAGGAAGCTTAGGAAAGTCACATGACAGAATATTATAAGCAGATCAAGGAAACAAACTGCTACTTTGTAGCAATGTGGCAGAGTGTAGTGTCCAATGTTAACTAAGAAACTGTGTTAGTCAGTTTTCCATCCCTATGATAAAGTATCTGAGATAAACAACTGAAGGGAGGGAGGTTTCTTTTAAAGGACCACATAGGGGCAAAAGGAAATAGCTCTCAAAAGAAAGCAAAGCCATAGAAATTCATGATTCAGGATGAGGTTTATCTAACGCAGAAGAAGGCAGAAATGCAAGGGAATGGGTAAATAATGGGATTATATATTAGTAGCTTAACTTTTATTTACATTAGTAGGGTTTTTGAGTGTTCTTTATATTATTTATTTATTTATTTATTTTGGATAATTTACTTTTTTATTTTATTTTTTTATGTATTTATTTTGTTGTTTGTGGTGGATGTTTTCTTTTTTTTTTTTAATTCTATCTACTTAAAATATGTTTTTTTTCTTTATTTACATGTAAATTTTCCCTTTCCCAGGTTCCCCTCCATAAAACAAACAAACAAACAAACAAAAACAACAAGAACAAACTTCTTTTGCCTCCCCCTCCCCATGCCTGCCACCCCACCCTCTCCCACTTATTGGCCCTGGCATTCCCCTACACTGGAGCACAGAACCTTCACAAGGCCGAGGTCCTTTCCTCATACTGATGATTAAATTTGCAGTCCTCTACTATACACATGCTGCCAGAACATTCAGTCCCACCCTGTATAGTCCTTGATTGGTAGTTGGGTCCCTGGGAGCTCTGAGGGTACTAGTTAGTAATTGTTGTTCATCCTAAGGGGCTGCAAACCCTTCAGCTCCATAGAACCTTTCTCTAACTCCTTCATTGGGGACAGTGTACTCAGTTCAATGAATGGCTGTGAGCCTCTACATCTGTATTAGTCAGGTATTGTAATATCTGATAGAGGGCTAATATCCAATGTATACAAAGAACTCAAGAAGTTAGACTCCAGAGAACCAAATAACCCTATTAAAAAATGGGGCATAGAGCTAAACAAAGAATTCTCTACTGATGAACACCAAATGGCTGAGAAACACCTAAAGAAATGTTCAACATCCTTAATCATCAGGGAAATGCAAATCAAAACAACTCTGAGATACCACCTCACACCAGTCAGACTGGCTAGGATAAAAGACTCAGGTGACAGCAGATGCTGGAGAGGTTGCAGAGAAATAGGAACACTCCTTCATTGCTGGTGGGATTGCAAACTGGTACAACCACTCTGGAAATCAGTGTGGCGGTTCCTCCGGAAATTGGACATAGTTCTACCAGAGGACCCAGCCATACCACTCCTGGGCATATACCCACAAGATGCTCCATCATGTAATAAGGACACATGCTCCACCATGTTCATAGCAGCCTTATTTATAATAGCCAGAAACTGGAAACAACCCAGATGTCCCTCAACAGAGGGATGGATACAGAAAGTGTGGTACATCTACACAATGGAGTACTACTCAGCTATAAAAAACAATGAATTTATAAAATTCTTAGGGAAATGGATGGATCTGGAGAGTATCATCCTGAGTGAGGTAATCCAATCACAAAAGATCACACATGGTATGCATTCTCTGATAAGTGGTTATTAGCCCAGAAGTTTGGAATATAGGAAGAATGACCCACAAACCACAAGAAACTTAAGAAGAAGGAAGACCAAAATGTGGACATTTCATTCCTTCTTAAAAAGGGGAACCAAACACACACAGAAAGAGTGGCAGAGATTAACTATGGAGCAGAGACTAAAGGAAGGACAAGCATATAGCTATCTCCTGAGAGGCTCTTACAATACCTGACTAATATTTATATTTTTTTAAAAAACATGATGAAGACAAGTAATATACTAATAGCTGAATAATCAAATCCCATGCACCTGAGGTTTACAGAGAATTCAAAGACAGGGTGTGGTATTTTGAATAAATTGGCCCCTATAAGCCTATAAGGAATGGCACTATTAAGGTCAAAGGGATACAAACTGGAAAGGAAGAAGTTGACATATCACTATTTGCAAATGAGATGATGGTATACAAAAGCAACCCCCAAAATACTACCAGAGAACTCCTACACCTGATAAACAACTTCAACAAGCTGGCTGGATATAAAATTAACACAAAGAAAACAGTAGCCTTCCTCTACACAAAGGATAAATGGGCTGAGAAAAAATTAGGGAAATAACACCCTTAACAATAGTCACAAAAAATATAAAATATCTTGGTGTCACTCTAATCAAGCAAGGGACAGATCTGAATGACAAGAACTTCAAGTCTCTGAAGAAAGAAATTGAAGAAGGCCTCAGAAGATGAAAGATCTACCATGCTCATGGATCAGCAAGATTAACATAGTAAAAATGGCCATCTTATCAAAAACAATCTACAGATTCAATGCAATCCCCATCAAAAGTCCAACTCAATTCTTCATATAGATAGTAAGAGCAATTCTCAAATTCATCTGGCATAACAAAAAACCCAGGATAGCAAAAACAATTCTCAACAATAAAAGAACTTCTGGGGGAATCACCATCCCTGACCTCAAGCTTTACTACAGAGCAATAGTGATTAAAAACCCTCATGGTGTTAGTAGAGAGACAGACAGATAGTTCAATGGAATAGAATTGAAGACCCAGAAATAAATTCATACACCTATGCTCACTTGATCTTTGACAAAGAAACCAAAAACATAAAGTGAAAAAAGACATCATTTTCAACAAATAGTGCTGGTCTAACTGGCAATGTGCATGTACAAGAATGCAAATTAATCCATTTTAATCTTCTTGTACAGAGCTCAAGCCCAAGTGGATCAAGGACCTCCACATAAACATAGATATGCTGAATCTAACTGAAGAGAAAGTGGGAAAGAGCCTTGAACACATAGGCACAGGAGAAAACTTCCTGAACAGCACACCAATGACTCAGGCTCTAAGATGATCAATTGGCAAATGGGGCCTCATGAAACTGAAAAGCTTCTGTAAGGCAAAGGATGCTGTCAATAGGACAAAACAGCAATCTACAGATTGGGAAAATATTTTTACCAACCCTACACCCAATAGAGGGCTAATATCTAAAATATATAAAGAACTCAAGAAGTTAGACTCCAGAAAGCCAAATAACCCTATTAAAAATGAGGTACAGAACTAAACAGAATTCTCAACAGGGAATTCTTGAGTGGCTGAGAAACACCTAAAGAAATGTTCAACACCCTTAGACATCAGGGAAATGCAAATCAAAATGAACCCAAGATTCCACCTTACACCATTCAGAATGTCTAAGACCAAAACCTCAGAGACTGCAGATGCTGGTGAGGGTATAGAGAAAGAGGAACAAGCCTCCATTGCTCACGGGATTACAAGCTGATACAACCACTTTGGAAAACAATCTGGCAGTTCCTCAGAAAATTGTAAATAGTTCTACCTAAAGACCCAGCTATACCACTACTGGGTGTATACCCAAAAGATGCTCCAACATGTTACAAGGACATGTGCTCCACTATGTTCACAGCAGCCTCATTTATAGGAGCCAGAAGCTGGAAACAACCCAGATAGATGCCTCTCAACAGAAGAATGAATACAGAAAGTGTGGTATATTTACACAACACAATGCTACTCAGCTTTTAAAAATGACAACTTCACAAATTTTGTAAGCAAATGGATGGAACTAGAAAACGTCATCCTGAGTAAGGTAACCCAGACCCAAAAGGGCATACATGGTCTGTACTCACTGAAAAGTGGATATTAGCCCAAAACCTCAGAAAACCCAAGAGACAACTCACAGATCATATGAAGCTTAACAAGAAGGAAGGCCAAAGTGTAGAAGCTTCAAGCCCACTTAGAAGGAGGAACGAATAATCATGGGAGCCAGAGGGAGGGAGGAACCTAGGTGGGAAAGGGAAGACGTAAGAAAAAAGGGGCAGGACCAGGTTTGAGAAGAGACAGGAGAGAAGTCCAGAGGGCCAGGAGAATGAATAGAAATAAGTATCAGTGGGAGGTAGGGAACTTGGTGAAGCACTAGAAAGTCCCAGACATCAGGGATACAAGAGGCTCCCAGGATCCATTGAAGATGATATTAGCCAGAGAGCAGTGGGAAGATAGAACCTGAAGAGACCACTTCCTGTAGATAGATATGGCACCCCAGTAGAGGGATGGAGCCACCCATCCATCTCAAAATTTTAACCCAGAATTGTCCCTGTCTAAAGGAAATGCAGGGACAAAATGGAGCAGAGGCTGAAGGAAAGGTCATCCAGAGATCATCCCATTGTACGATCCATTCCATCTGCAGACACCAAACTCTGACACTATTGTTGATGCCAAGATGTGCTTGTAGACAGGAGTTTAGTATGGCTGTCTTCTGTGAGGCTCTGCCAGCACCTGACTAAGACAGATGCAGATATTCACAGCCAACCATTGGACTAAGCTCAGGCAGCCCAATGGAAGAGTTAGAGGAAGGTCTGTAGGAGCTGAAGAAGTTTACAACTCCATAAGAAGAACAACAGTATCAACTAACCAATCCTTCAAAGCTCCCAAGTACTAAATTTCCAACCAAAGAGTATACATGTGTTGGTTCATGGCTCCCATTATATACATAGCAGAGGATTGTCCTATCTGGCATCAGTGGGGGGAAGGAGCTTGGTCCTGTAGAGGCTTGATGCTCCAGAGAAAGGGGATGCTAAAGGGTTGAGGCAGGAGTGAGAGCACCCTTTAAGAGATAAAGAGGAAGGGGAGATAGGGTCATGGATTCATGGAGGGGAGACCAGGAAGGGGTATAACATTTGAAATGTAAACAAATACAATGATTAATAAATATACAAAATAGTAAGAGAAAAGTTGAAAGAGTAAAATGAAAAGATAAATAACTATCAAAGAAATAAATAAAAGTGGAGAAGAAACTCTACCACCATCTTTCAGCTCACATGTACAGGATATCTGCAACCGTGCCACAAACCTACAGATCTGCAAAGCCAGTGGGCCAACCCCATCATTCATGATAAAGCTAAGCAATAGGAACATGCTCTGCTGTATGGTGAGGAGTTTTGTTATGTTTAGCTCTGGTTCTAGGCAGCTTCTACTAGGAAGCAATTGTTAAATGTGTCTAGAGGGACCCAGCTGTGGGAAAACTATTAATTAGCCACAGTCATTATATGCAGAGTAATTGGTGAACTCAACGGAGAAAACAGAGGAGTTGAAGTTATGTTCTCTTGATTTGGTAAGAAAAGCATACAAGGATTTTATTGTTCCCCCTGGACCAGAAAGAAGATTTTAGTAAGCCAATCATAGCTCCAACTAAAGAACTAAAATGGGGCATTTATTGATTTAAGAAAGACCAACAAAACTGCCTTTGAAGGATAGCACCCCATCAGTTTCATATGCTTGTAAAGACTTTAGGTTCCTAAGCTCACTAATATGAGCCCAGAAAATAGTAAAAATTGAACAACCAAAATGAATTTGTTCTTATTGTAGTCATTACAATTATTTAGAATAATTACAGAAAGAGTCAGATAAAACTTGCATTTGAAACTATCACATATCATATCCTACTAAGAACTACTAAACTCTCTCAAACTAAAGCTAAGGGAAGTGACTTTTAGCCAAGCTGCCCAGGAGGATAGCAATGCTCATCAGCAAGTTTTTACATGAAGATCAATTTTTAAATAGTAATAATTCTTAATTTTTTGCATTCTACTGTGTTTACATGCAGATATGTTTCAATTACTTGATTGAAAAATATTTTAAAAGAGCTATTAAACAAAAGAGATAGTTCTGTTATAGCACATACAGGATCTTATAGTTCCTAGCTTATTAGTTCATGGTAGATTGTTTTTTTTAATTGATATAATTATTATATCTTGTTTAAAATATTGCCTGACTTTGATTTTTGCTAAAAGATATATAGTTCTATCCAGGCTCGTGACAAAGGCTGGAAATACCAGCATTTAGGAGGAAAAGGCAAGAAGGCTCAAATAAACCTATACCACATGATCTGTTACACCCTTAAGGGTGTATCCAAAGAGCTCTATACCCTACTGTAGAGATATCTGCTCATTCATATTAATTGCTACTCTAGTCACAATATCCAAGATATGAAAATAGCCTAGAATTCCATCAATAGATGAGTATACAATAAACACATGGTAGATATATTTGTATCATGAGATCTTACTCAACTAAAAAAATAAATAAATAAATTTGCAGATAAATTGATAGAGCTGGAAACAATTACTCTGAATGAGGTAACTCAAATGCAGAATGACAACTGTTGCAACTATTTTTCTTTCACCTGTGGATGTTAGCTTTAAATCTTCAAATATATGTGTCCAATTTTGGAATATACAAAGAAGCCATAAAATTGCTAAATAGTCATGGGGATTGGGGAGTCTTCCAAGGGAAGCAAGATAGAATATACTAGTATTAAGGGTTAAATGGTTAAAAAAAACTGAAGGGGTTAAATTGGCAAAGGATTGGAATAGCACAATAGAGGAAGGAATATAGAGAAGGATAAATATCACTAAGGATCTTTAATTTTTTTATATACTCTGGAAAAAGTCTACTACTGTAAAGGATAAATATAGATACATAAAAAATAGCAAAATCAAGCTACCTATTAATGGGGCAACAATGCCCCTACAAAACACTAGAGACTAACATAAAAATTCCAGTGCCAGGAATGGGTTATTTCTTTTAATGTTGGCTAGGGAGGTTTTATTGGCCCCCAAACAATACAAACTATTGTCAATGTGTTCGGTTACCCTCCAGAAGTTGAAATAAGAGCCTGTTAGTGAAGATATCATATACTTCAGTCATAGAAAATTGAGAAGTTGTCTGGGTCGCTGTCATGGTTCTAGGTGATGTGTAGGCTGCTGAAAAAGTAATCATAAATCTTAACTATCTATGAGCTATAATAATGTCTAGCCTGGCCAGCCACATCCAATTGACAAGCCACACCCATTGTTGACATAGTGGCATGAACATCTTGGCAGTAACCAACCACTTTCTGGTTGGATTTAAGTACCACTCCACAAGATTAAATCCATACCTGGGACTATAATTGGCTAAGAACTTGTGTTTAGATAGGCATAGCCTCTAGGGAAGAATCTACTGCCATCATGCTGCTAAATGAATATAGTATTAAACTGGCTCCTAATGACTTATAATACTCATTGATTAATGCATCTCTCAGTCCTCATCACAGAAGCCTCTGTTTTCAATAGATGAAAATTAATATACACAGAGGCCCACAACTGGCCTAGATAATAAAAGAATGCAGAGTATTCATCTCTAAAGGAATAGAGATACTGTAGCCCCTACCCAAAGCTCAGGGATCATCCAGGAGTAGAAGACAGAAAAAGTGAAGGGCTAGAGCTTGTAGATAACTACAGGAAAATAAAAAGCTTTCTGGGAACAGGAAGTCTGCACATATGCTCCCTAAGCATGTACGACAGCACATGTGAGGCCTGAGCAAACCCAAGCCACATGAAATCCATACATAGAGATGTAAGATGGGCATGAGTCAACATCTATGGCAATGAGCTATTGGCAATTGTTAATTACTGGGAGAGGGAGAATCACTTTTCTCTAAGGGCAATGTCACTAGTACGCCAGTAACACTCCAGTTGAAGACCATATATCCAAGAATATTTGAACAACACAGTGTCTTTACAGGGAAAAAACCCCACAAAGTTGAGGAATAGGATAGAGCCAGGAAGACTTGCAGAATCCACATGATCAATGTACATCGTACAAAAATTTCAAAGATCTAAGACGTTAATTGTTTTAACCTCAAGTTGAAGCAAACCTAGGCTGAACAGAGAGACCCTATCTCCCACACTAGATGTGTGCAATGGCATGGTTTGTCATTTAAGTCCTGGTGAGGTGGAGACAGAAACATCTGTGGGACACTAGCCTGCTAGTCTATTCTACTTAGCAATCTCCAATGACCCTATCTCATAAACAGTGTGTATGGCTTCTGAAAAAAAGATATGGAGGCAGGAACTGAAGCAAAAACTCTGAAGGAACTGGCTTGCTTAGCTGGTTTTCTTATACAATTAAAGACTACCGATCCAGGTGTGGTACTACCTCAAGTGGACTAGGCCTTTCACATTAAGAATTAATTCAGAAAATGTCTCACAGACATGACCATAGGCCAATCTGATGGACTCCATTCCTCAGTTGAGATACCCTCTTTCCAGGTATGTGTCAGGTGACAGAAACTACCATATGTATGTGCATATTGATATGTACCCCTCTACCCACACCACACATTCATATACATTCATATTCATGTACATATATACAGATAAAGGAAAGGTCAGATTACATTTCCCGAGCTTCTTCTGTGGTTAGACATGGTCACTGAGTGACTTTGAGCCACAGGACTAGAAATGTATGAAGAAATGATGATTCATCCAATCTGACAAACACAGTTTTAAAGACTTGCTCTCTTGTATCTCTTTTACTACATGCTTTCCCCCATATCTAGGGTCATCTTTGAAGCTTGCTGATAAGCTTGTATGAAGACTAAGGGATGCCAATGGACTCAAGTCTTTGAAAACTAGCTCATAAACAACACCCTGATCTCGTTTCCTAGGGTGAACTTTGCCTTCCAGTAATTGTAGCAAGCTTTGGGGCTCATCTAGTACAGAATTAGCATGTGCTAATAATCAGGGGCTCTAAAGCCATTTCAAAGCATGGCAGAGTGTGAAATAATTCATATAAATTAGTAATTAGCATGGCAATTAGGAGTGGGGCATGTAATATATACCTCTGTCACTTTAAGGGCACAGGCATTACCTGCCACCTACTATCAATCTATGTCTTAAATTGTGGAGGAAAGTTAATCACAAATAACAAAGTCATGGAATCAAGATGTCACAAATTGGCTGCCACATCTGGTGTGTGTGTGTGTGTGTGTGTGTGTGTGTGTGTGTGTGTGTCGTGTATGTACAATTAATAAAAAAGGGAAGAAAGAAAGCAAAAGAGGACGATGTAACTGGATCTAGAAGATACTGGTCAAACAAATTTTCTAAATCTGGTTTGGCTCCAAAGGGATAAGAGAAAGAGAAGGGGCTTTGGCTAGTTGGAGGACAAAGCACTTCACACTTGGTATCTCATTCTTCCCATACCTCCCAGAAGGTAGGTATGATTTTCTCTATTTATAGTTGAGAGTCAATGTTCTGGGAAGCAAGAGATCACAATACGTAAGCAATAAAGTTAGGATTCTAACCTGAGTTGGTCGGGTTCTAATGTTCTTCTTATTTCCGATGTAAGCATTTAAGCTGTGACTCTATAGAGTCTATACTAAAGTCACACCTAACCCCCTGCTTGTGGGACAGTATGCCTGTGACTAAATGGCCATTAATGAAAGTGTTGCATACAACTAAAACTCTGAGAACATTTAAAGTGACTCTTTGAAATGAAAGCAAGGCTCAATCACAGCCCACTTTCAAGGGGGCCTGGTTTAAATGGCCAAATGCTACAGGAAAAAGCATTAAGGGAAGTTACCTTTCTGCTGGGCTTGCAAAACTTAGGTTCATGAATTCAAGAGAAGATTACCATAGAGAAAAGAGGGTTGGAGACTGCAGCCTCAGGAGCTTCATGCATCTCAGAGGCCAGGAGGTGGGCTTTTCCATTGCACAATTAAAGCATTCTATCCAGCCTCGCTTCAAGTCCCTAATTAATCTGAAGTAATGAATCTAACTGCTCAAAAGCATTTGCTAATTGAGATGCCTGCTGGCCAGGTCATTTTCCCCTCCCCTTTCTGACACCAAGCTCCCTCCACTGTGCCAAGGCAAATGTTCTACTTTGCTCTCTATTGCTGAGGTAAACACTATGATCAAAAACAACTTGGAAAGAAAAGAGTTTATTTCATCTTGTACAGTAGAGTCGATCATTAACAGTAGTCAGGGCAGGAACTCAAGGCAGGAACTGAAGCAGAGGCCATGGGGGAACATTGTTTACTGGCTTGTTTTTCAAGTTCATGTTCAGCAACCTTTCATATATCTCCCAGGACCACCTGCCCAGGAGTGGCACAGCCCAGAGTGGGCTAGACCCTTCCATATCAATCACTAAATAACTAAAATACTCCCACAGACTTGCATACAAGCTAATCTGAGGGCATCTACTCAGTTAAGGTTGCCTTTTCCCATACGACTCCAGCTTGAGTCACGATGACAAAAATTTAACCAATACAGTAGGATAGTACAGACTCCTGATTCTTGCAACCCTGCCTCTGTACAAGGAAAAATGCCAAGTATGCACAAGAAGTAACCTTCTGGGATTTAATTCAACATGAGAAATTGCTACTTAGGTTTCACAATTACTCTAACTAAAAATTGTTGACTGGTCCTGGTTTTATTATTTTCTTGGCTATTGGCAACTGTGAGCTTAGACTTTTGTTTAAGAAGTTACTAACAATCTTTTCAGTTTATACATCTGGAAGATCAAACTAATAGAATTTTCCCTAGAGTTGTGATGAAGAGAAAATAAATACAATAAAAATGCATTATAATTTTTTAAATAAAGAAGGTGTGGTCAGTCTGAGTATCAGAGCATATCTTTCTAAGGTTAACTTTAAATTTGCCAATGGGTGATTAAAAACACAGAGTCTAAGAAACAAATGAAAGTTGACTAAGTCAGGAGGAAGGAATTTATAGACCAGAAATAAGATAGAAATGAAGGGTCTGGAGGAGGCCCGTGGCTAGGAAGTAGAGATAATCATGAAACAAAATGAACAGACAAATGTGGTTTGAAGAAGAATGTCCCTCACAGGCTCTCATATTTGAACTTTTGGTTCCCAGTTGGTGTACTGTTTGAGAAGGTATGTATGGCGTTAATGGGGAAATACATCTCTGGGCATGGGGCTTCCAGAGCCTATGGCTTGCCCTACTTGAACTTTGTTCTCTATACTCTGTACGTGTGGTTCAAGAAGGGAAGCATTCAACTTTTTGCTCCTGCTGCATGCCTCTAGCCTCTGCTCTGCCGTGATGGATTCTTATCCTTTGGAAGTATAAGCCAAAATGAATCCATCTATATGTTGCCTTGCCCATGGTGTTTTATCACTGCAACAGAAAAATAACTGTGTTAGTTACAGTTTCATTGCTGTAAAGAGACATCATGACCAAGGCAACTTTTATAAAAGACAACATTTAATTGTGACTGGCTTACAGTTTGAGGGATTCAATCCATTATCATTATGGCAGAAAATATGGCAGCATCCAGGCAGACATGCTGCTACAGGAGGAGCTGAGAGTTCTACATCTTGATAGGAAGGCAGACAGAAGAAGACTGTCTTCCAGGCAGTCAGGAGAAGGCTCTCTTCCACACTGAGTGAAACGAGAGCTCTAGGAGACCTCAAAACCCACCTTTACAGTGGCATACTTCATCCAACAAGGCCACACTTATTCCAACAAGACCACACCTCCTAAAAGTGTCACTTCCCATGGGCCAAGCATATTCAAACCACCACAGTAACTAATATAGTTCCTACAAGAAGTCAAATGGGAACAGGAAAGGAAAGTGAAATAGAAACAGAGGTGGAAGACAAAAATTCCAGGACTCATTGTTCATCTCTCCCCAGTTTCTTAGCCACAGATCACAAAACACAATGACTATAGGTGCTATTTATCTAGCCAACTAAGTCTCCAAAATTAATTATAGCATTAACATTATTTTGCTTTCTTCTTTCTTGAAAAAAAAAGCTACACTTCCTCACTTTGGCCAATCTTTCTTTGCTCTTAAAATGCAGGGAGATATGATAATCAATACTTGGGTAGAGAAGTTGGTAGCATTTATCAAGTAGCTAACTCAGGAGGCCAGTGCTTCAAGGAAACTGCCTTATCATAGTATTGTCCACAAGGATGAAAGTTGGAAAGGTGGCTTTTCTCAGAAAAGGAAAAGGACAGAACACAAAAGAAATAAATGGATCTAGTCACCAACCTAAAACCTTAGAATTCCCTGACCACAGAGACATGGGCCACCAAAGGTAAGTGTGATCATTTGTTTTGACTTGAATTCTAAGCAGAATGATGCTCCACACTGGAATCCAGTTCAGGCTCTGGAAACTCCAGTGACAGCTGAATGCCTAAGACTACCAGTGGTTGAGGCAAGGAAAGTGTACAGGGACAATGAATGGGCATGCTTTGCTGCCATTATGACTGGACACACTGTGCTCCAAGCTCAAACTAGGATTCTGCCTAGTGACAGCACATCCAAGGGCTTGTCCTCTTTCTACCAAAAGAGGATATTCAACACACATTTCTTTTCTTCAGCCCCCTGCCCTCTGTAGCTATCTAATGCAAGCCATGGGTTATCTGCATCTGCATTTACAGTGCTTGAATAAGAACTTAAATCTCTTAAAATTCATCTGCCCTAAGAAAGAGAGTTCAGATACTATAAAGTAGAGATGGAGGTGTGGAAGGAATCTCCTGGTGGCCCCAGGTCTCAAATCAACAGACAGATATCAAAGAATAGTGGCTGTTCACTCATTTATTTAATAAATATGTATTGAGAGCCCCCATTTGACAATGTTTCTGTCATACTGCTGATATGAAAAGGAGGCAAATTCCCTTCTCCCTGAGACCTAGGAAAGCAAATATTAAAGCAGGAATTGTAAAAGATTGTGAGTGACATGCTCAAGTGTATCAATGAGGAGAAATGAAGACATGTCACGATAGGCAAAACAAGAGAGTGATCCTAAAAATTGCTTAATTCAAACTCTCACTTCACAAATGAGGAAAATGAGTCCTCTAAAGGGGAATTTAATGAGTTTAACTGAAGGCTGTTGATGTGAGTGGTTGAAGGTGTCTCCAGGAACAGGTGAGATCTTTTACTAAAACATCTGGAATGGGGCCAAAAGTAATTCTGATTTTGGATTCTTCGACATCTTGGAATATTTACATACACATAATGAGATATCTTGGGGATGGGGCTCAAGAATAAACTGAAGCTTTGTTTATGTTTCATATATTCCTTGTACATGTGGACAGAATACAATTTTGTGTAGAGTTTTCAGTGTGCCCATGTTTTTGGGTTTTTGTTTTTTGTTTTTTTTCTGTGATCTGCTAGTTGAGGTCAGGGATGGAATTTTCTACTTGCAGCATTAAGTAGGGACACAAAAATTTTAAGTTTTGGAGAATGCAGCACTTGCTTTTCAGATTCAGTGCTCAGTCTATGTTATGATCTGATTGCCAATCTTAGTCTTGGTTGACTGGAATGCTCAGATCTAGTACAGCAGACCCTAGATAAGAGTGTAGCAAGACATACCTCCCACACAGGAACTTGAGCTCTCTACACCATGGCAACAACAGAAGCTAGAGGCACTCAAATCTCAAAACAGACTCATTCCTCTACATAACAGGGGGTTACTAATATCCTCAGAGATGTAAACTGTGAGAATTCAGTTATCATGGGCTCAAAACTAATCTTGGAATTAACCTTGCTCCTAGATGAGCACTCTAACCTTGAACAATCTGCTCCTGTGAGATTGGGCCCAGTTTGGGCATTCCTAAAGACTTAGCTTTACTCCTCTCCTAGAATCAAGGGACTTGCTCTCCTTTCATTAAATTCTGACATTTTAACATGTGGCTACCTGTTGCCTCTTACCAACCTTCCACAGATCATCGCCAACCCAGACACACGTACCCAACTCATCTCTCTGAGTCTTGTTTAGCATTCTCCAACCTCAATTTCTTCTTTTGTTATTAAAATACCTGACTCATCATCCTTCATTCATCCTCACCAATCAATCTATTAATTTCAGATGCAAATTTTGACTGATTTTTTTTTATCCTTATTCATTTCCTCCACGTACAGATCTATTGCAAACACCAGTCCTTCTTCAAAATCTCAGTTGTAGACTGTGTTGTCAGATAGCCATGGCTATGGCAAAAAGCCTGAGAGAAATAAGACAAATGTTTTAAATCATATTCATGATTTCAGATGCTACAGACACAAATTAATTGGACATGTGGTGAGGAAGAACATCATGATGGCAAAAGCATATGATATAGGTGGCTGCTTATGTCATTGCAGTCGGAAAGCAGAGACACAGAAAAGGACCAGGACCATGTAGATCCTTCAAGGACATGCTTCCAGTGGCCATTTTTCTCTATATAACTTCAACCCTCTAGTTTCTACCAGGTCCCAATAGTACCGTAAATTATGAATTCTTCAATAATGTTATTCCTTGGTCAAACCTGAGCCCTCATTATCCAATCCCTTTCAAAATGACTCACCTGAAACATCACATCAAGGTTCAATCCTTGAACATGCAACATCTTTAAAGAATACTTCATTCCTAGACCACAAGTTTCACAACCACATGAACCACTGGGACAAGACTCTGCCTGGGTCTTCTTTGCATTCTACCTGAGAATTTAGGTGTAATAGTTTACCAGTGGGTCTTTGAATGGTACATAGGCACTGATATATGGGCATAGTGATCATATGTCCCAGAAAAGGGCATCCTGAATGGCCTGACCAGTCCCAGCTACTATGCAGGTCTGATCATCCCATCTCTTCTGCCAGCCCAGGTTGCTCCTCTCTTCTAATTCTAAACCAAAGATGAAAGTTCCAGCCCATACTTGTTCTCATCTCTGTTGCTTGGAAGTCACAGGGATGTAGTCAACACTCTAGGAAAATAAAAAATGAGTAAGTACTGCTGCTCAGATTTAGCATTTTCCCCCAGGTCCCCACCATGTCCCGTACTACTCTCCTATTTGTCTTCTCATCTCCTCCCTCTTCCACCCCCTACCTACAAAGAAAAAAAATAATAACAAATAGGAAGGCTAATTCTAAGTTAGTGCAGTCCCAGCGTGCATCCTGGCCTGCCTCTAGTCCTGTTATTTTCTCCTGTGTCTGGCTTTGACAAGACTGATGACATTTACGTTTTCCAAAAGCTTCAATAAAAGGCACTTTAGCTGCAATCACCTCCATCTAATTTCCCCAGTCAATTTTTTTTTGCCTAAATCACACAACAGAACTGAGGCCTGAGCTATTCTGACAACTTGTCACTGAACGGGGATCAGCCCAAATGGGATGTCTTGAAAACCAAGGACAAAGGAGAGGAGGCAAGCAGACTAAGTGGCCTGAAAATGAAGTGGGATGCTAGAAAAAGGGAGGAGATTGCCAGGAGTTGGTATGTTAGAATTCTAGAACAGCTGTCTGAGGAAGGTCTAGAGCCAAAACAAACAGAAAACATGTTTCTTTCTCTAGAGAAGAAACTAAAGGATGCTGGGTCTAAAAGGGCCAATTGTTCTACTGAGTCTTCCAAGAGAGAAGATATCCAAGAGAGAAGCACCAAGCCTAGAGGAGGAAATACAAGGGGACAGAATGGATGACTTCCTTTTGTGGCATGTTCTGGACAGCAGGGTAGCACTGTGCAGGAACCAGGGCCCATAAGTGCACAGTGGCTCAATGTCAAGGAAACACTTGATAAATCTTTCCACCCATTTTTAAACAGATTTATTTTTGATGTTTATATATACCAAAAAGTAAGCAAAAGAAGTGTCTCACTCATTTTCACCAGGTAAAGTCCTTCACAAAACCATCGCTTGGGTCAAGTAAAAGAGCAAACATCTTGTAACCACCAGTATCAAGTCCATTTTAAAAACTGTAGGTTAGTTTTGCCCATTTTTGAAATTACTGTCAACATATGTGTGTATGTGTGTGTGTGTGTGTGTGTGTGTGTG
>JADRCD010198418.1:0-13109 GCA_019843815.1 Montemys delectorum | reverse complement strand
TGTGCATTGGTTGGGGAAGAGCCTCTCACAAGGATATTTCTCATTGGTGGAGTAAAAAATACTTAAGATATCTTCAATGGCACTATTCTTTTTCAACTAGTACAGTTACCTTATCCACAACTTTAAACACACCCTATTCCAGACTAAATCATTCACCTCTTCATCTTGTTATTTTACTGATTGCTATTGTTCTCATTATAAACCAAGATAGCAACAGATAGACAGTCTATATGACAGTTTGAATACCAAAATGTCTTCATTTCTTTGTTAACAAATTAGCTAATTGATTTTGAAGTTATCCTCATTTAAATTCCCAGAATACAAACATAAACATTCTTCTCCTCTACTCCCAAAGAAGGTCTCCATCATGTGGAGCAGCATGCATGCATTCTTCATCTTCTGGATTTTGATCAGTATTCTAGGGATCTGATTTAAAGCCACATTCCAGAGACTTCCAAATTCCTCCTGATAATGTACTGTGAAGGCCTACTTTGTCATGTTAAGTTAAATAATAAGTCTGTTTCTTAGGCACCGTGTCTCTGAATTCTTTATCTTTGTGTTCTTATGTTCAATATCTCATAGAACAACTTCAGGAAGCTCGAACTTGTTTTGGCTCATGATCTCAGTCCATCATGGCAGGAAAAGCATGGTGGAGTTTATTGAAGAACCTTCTTATAGTAACACAGTCTAGGGAGCATGAATGGCCAGGATTAGAGGCCAGGCTATAATTGCCTAAGTCCTTTCTTTATGATTCTGTTTCTGTCATCTATGTGCCATCTCTTGTTCATAGCCTCTCCAAACCACAAACAGTGCTGTCTGATGGGAAAAAAAGCATTCAAGACCTTAATGTGTGTGGCAAATTAATGATACTCTGAGAGGCAGTTGGACAATGTGTTAAACACATGGGTCTGATAATTTGACCTGAGCTCAAATCTTATCAGTTTCCTTTAACAGATATCCCACCTTGAGAAAGAAACTTAGTTATTTGGATCCTTAATTGCTTTATGTAATAATAAAGATAGTATTGAAGTTAATTGGAGCTGCTTGTACTCTCCTGCTAATCATGTTCCCCCAAAACATGTTTGCAATGTCCCATTTACTAAGACTGAAGGACCAATCACCCTTTGGTTCTGATTGATAAATAAAGATACCAACAGCTAATGGCTGGACAGGTCAGATACAGGCAGGACTTTTAGGATTCCTGGCAAGGAACTGAGGAAGGAGAAGGGAGAACCACCATGCCAGAGAAGGCTGAGAGATACTACACTATTCCTGAGAGGTTCAGAAGACAGAGAGGATAGCTGTCATGTAAGAACTGGGAAAATGCAGCCCAACAGGGTTCAGGGCAGCCAAGATTAAATATGGGTTTTAGTAAATAATAACTAGGGAAAATCAGAGGGAGGTAGCTTAGCCATGTGAAGGTTAGGAATTGGCTTGCCCACTGAACTGTTTTAGTCATCTCAAATTATAAAGGCTGTGTGTATCTCACATTTGGGAAGAGAAAGTATTGGGGGGTTGGTAGCAGAAATGCATCACTGCCACCAGGATCAAATTGAATAGCATTAATTGGGTATAGCTACAGTTCATAGAGTGTGTTACAAGGACACAAAATATTCTTTTATGATATTTACTGAATATTCAGTATTTGTGAGCTATTATATAGTTATGTGTCTGAGATTTTGAAGTATCAATTTTT
Source organism: Montemys delectorum (assembly GCA_019843815.1). NCBI lineage: Eukaryota > Metazoa > Chordata > Mammalia > Rodentia > Muridae > Montemys > Montemys delectorum. Next base: position 11,413 of record JADRCD010198418.1, on the reverse strand, counting down.
ATTTCTGTTCCATTTGAAGCAATATTAATAATCAAGAGTCTTGAATCTTCCTTAAGATGTAGGCCTTAGAATTTGCATCAATATTTGTAGATGACATATCATGCTAGTTTAGAGCAGCCTGGAAATGACTCAGAGGTCAGATGCACGATTGCATTCACCCCTGACACAACTGAACAGTGACTAATGGCTGCCTTCGGCTGTCTTGCTGTGAGGCCATTATAGAAATTATGGAGTTGTCAGCAGCAGAGGCTGGGGTTATAGCTTCACATTGCCTATCCTTTATTATGTCAACCTTGCTTGATCTTCAGTTTTGCTCAGTCTTAAACATCTGTCATCTGACATCATCTGATATCATTCTGGGCACTGATGGGGTATAATCAAGTCTCCTCACCCTGCCCCTGCACGCAAAAGCACAGTTCTACTATTTTTCCCCAATAGAAGACAAGGTATATTTTGTAATATGTCACTAATACTTCATATTTATAGAGTTTTCTAACAGATGAAAATCCAAGCTGCAAGATTTGTGTGTAAACTTAAGGGAAATAGCTTTTCTTTGAATGTTCCAGTGTCTCCTTACCTGGGTTACATTGGAAAAGTTACTCATCCTCTTTGGTTTTCTCAGCTGCTGATATCTATTATGTATGTATGTAGTAGAAAATACTGTGAGTAAAACCTGGGGCATTGAGGATGAAAGTGATTTGTGAATCACAGTTATTAGAAGAAAAGGAATAAAATAAGAAAGAAGAAAATGAGGAGGACTGATATGATTGGGGGTTTACATTTTCTGGGCTCTTCTCAGCAGGCTCATGTCTTTAAGATCAAACCAATTTCCATTGCAATGAGGACGGTTTACTTAATTTTTTTTTAATTTTATACTCATTCTCAATTTATGCGTCAGCATGTCTTACTTCTTCTGATCTTGGTTATAGGAGAAGACGTACAGATATAGAGTTTTAATTAATTTCCCTTTTGTCATGAGGATTCATTATTTGTTCCTAGTTGAAAAAAAGTTTATTTTATACATTTCCTGAACATAAAGCAAAGAGAAATTCTCTTGGAACCTATCAATAGATGGCTCCACTTGGAATTCTCCTAAACAGACAGTGATGGATATGGTTGAATGGAGAGTAGTACTCATTATTGCCATCAAAGGCTGTGTACAAACATAATAATAAAGGTGACATAATAAAGGCTGGTAATTCTGGCAGTGTTAGAAATCAGGATGCTATGGTCAGCATGAAAGATTTTGACTTCTGTATCAACACCACGGAATTCAGTGTAAGAATGTAGGAAATAGACCCTTTACAGCAGTGGTTCTCAAACTTCCTAAATTCTGTGATTCTTTAGCAGTTCTTCATGTTGTAGTGACCCATAATTATAAATTTATTTTCATTGCTACTTCGTAACTGTAATTTTGCTACATTTTTAATTATAATTTGCAATGTAAATATTTTTGAAGTTAGAAGTTTACCAGAGAATCATGACCCACAGGTTGCAAATAACTTTTTAAGGGATAATGAAAGGATCAAGGTTTAGGTTTTAGAGGTCAGTATATCTCACATGGTATTCCTTGAAATATGAAATATGCTCTTATAAGTACATGCATTGACTGCCCAAATGTTATGTGAAAACCACAAATATAAGTCATAACTAGGTAAAATTGTGTCTAATAGCACAAGCTTGTTCTGTAATCCCAGAACACATGAGATACAAACAAGTGGATCAGAAGTTCAAGGTCACCTTCAGCTACAAAATGAATTCAAGGCCAAACTAAGATACTTGAGACCCTGTCTCAAGATTTTAAAAGAGGTGTAATGAGTTAGAGTCTTATGTTTGGGGCATTCAGATATATATGCTGAAAATATCACTCAGGAGTCTTGACTGTATATGCTTTCTAAGGTCATATTTAGAAGTAAATAGCCTTAAAATTTTTGTCCTGATATGCCAGTCAAAAAATATATAAAAACAGTAAAGATTATATTGATGTAAATGTAAGATTTCTAGGTTTCTGTGAGTAGAATTTGGGGTTCTAACACATGTTGTGTATTTGTGGGTGGTAATTATTCCTTTGCTAACTTCAGCAATTGGTCAATATGTGCTCAGCCTTGAAGGGAACAAACAGTTTAAGAATTTCTCGTTCTACAGAACAAAAATCATGAACCAGATTTTGTATTTTACAATGACGAAGAAAATGGAGTCAAACTAATGTCTACATTCTAGGGGTGGTCTCCCACTTTCCCCCAACATTTTTGGGAGATAAAGAGATCTGATGTTCCTTGTTATTTCTAAGTGTGCCTTCTTTATCCACAGGTACCATTGAGATAAACTCAGCCATCCCAGTTAATCAGCACAGCCTAGATACAGTCTCCATGGCATTTCTCAAATTTCCATCAGAGTTGGACAAGAGCCTTATGCAGAAATTTCTTCTCTGTAGACACCAAGATACTACAATTGGATATGCAAACACATACTGAATAATCTCTACTGTTTTATCAAAAATTTATTCTTATTTATATTGGAAACTATTCTACTAATGGTAAAATAAAGGTAAAGTTTGGCTTTTTAGCTTTAAAATGATTTCTCTCATGTACATTTAGTCTCTTTTGAGACAAGTTACCATCTAATAATCCAGACATCTTCCTAGGCTACTCTCATTCACAGAGGCCATCACAGGTTCTTGCAGGATTCCACTAAACACTTAAGTGTGTGTGTTTGCTTTGGTCTGACTCTTTCTATAATATTTATATGTCAGCTTAACCTCCAGGCTACCTCCCTCACATCTGACCTCAGGATACTCTGTAACACATGGATTTTGTCAGTAGTTTTTAGACATGGAGTCAGAGCTTCCTGGCTGATGAACTACCCAATTAGTGTCAGGCCCTAGATTTGACTCATAGAACTAAGAAAAAAAAAAAAAAAACAGAAGAAGAAGAAGAAAAAAAATTCCATCCTCTAATCATTGGAACATGTCAGATAAGCACTGGATCCTTAGACGGCAGAGAAATTAAGACCTGTATAGTAAAATTCTTTCCTTAGCCGTCTTTTTTACCTTCTACATAGGAAAAAAAAAGCATATTTCTCCTGAGTAATCAAAAATTAACAGAAATCGCAAGATTCTTATGACTGTGCTGTGGTTTCTCTAAACTCCAGAGCTTTCAGAATGATTCAAGTAGTTTCAATATTTGGAGTAAAAAAAAAAAAAAAAACTAAAATGTTTTCCCAATACCTCTTTTGAATTTTATTTTTGATATTAGAGTATAACTATATCACTTTTCTCTTCTCATTTCTGAGGCCTCTTAGTTTCTCCTGCCTTTTCACTCTTCTTCTCTTCCCTGGATTGTCTCTTTCCATATTTTTCTCTAAGTTTCTAGAAATGAATCTTGTTATATTCATTTCTTCTGTACTATTGAAACATGAAACATCATGCTTCAGTTTGAAGTCAAGAAGGTTGGAAATGATCACAGTAGTAGTAGTTGATGGGACTATGATTGTAGTTCACTGGTAGAGTGCTAGCCTTACATGTGTACTGCCCTTAGCTCAGTGCCATGTACTGCAAAGAAAATATCAGCAATATGTCATCAGATAAGCAAACAGTACATTATATCAGGGTGGCTTTCAAAGTAGTCATCTTTGATTGAATTCTCTTTCCACCTGGATGATTCTTATCCCAGGACATTTAATGATAGGTGGATACATTTTTCATCACTAATAGTTGATATCTATTGATTGGGATTCCAGATTTGCTATAAATATTATAAATATTAAGCATACCCACAGGATAAAGATAACTATATCATTTACTCTCAAGTTTTAAAAGAATAATATTTTTACATATTTTATATTTATTGTAATATTAATATTTAATATATATTATTAGGTAACACAACCCAAACTCTTGAAATCTGACTTCAAATAGGAAAACATGAAGATAGATTAAAAACAACTTAGATACATGCATATTTAAGATAAATTATGAATAGATATATAGCTAGGTAGGTAGGTAGGTAGGTAGGTAGATAGATTATGTATAGCAGATTGTAAATCTAATAGTGTAAGTTTCAACACAAGCATCATCAAATACTGTCTCTTGGGACTAGTTAAGCTATATCAACTCTCTAGAGTATGTACATTTATTATGAAAAGTAGTTAATGAGTGTACCTGTCTCAGTAAACATGGAGAAGAACTTAGTCTTCTACTGCCTATAAGCAATTAGCATAGTGTTTATCATATGGCCACATTGCTAAAGAGTTGTTTGTATTTCCATGGTTAAGAGTAGCACCACAATATCTGAAATGGTATGTAGGAAGAGTGTATAGTCAGTTACAATATAGGTCTCTCAAGTATTTGTCCTAAAATTTCTACATGTCAATGGGGGTGAAATTGGGATGTATCCAAAGAAATGATGAATAAACCCATAAAAATATGTCCAAGATCACTGGCCCTTGGTTTATGAACTAATCTATAATGGGGTGTTTTCTTATATTGATTAGGAGACCTGATATAAAGAAAACAAAGAGAAAGGGTGAAAAGAGAAGAAAACGAAACTATTCTACTCTACTGATAGAGAAGAAGCATTGTAAGAAATTCATAAAGCTTCTCTCAAAATTATAATGGTCCCATTAAGTTACAATCTAGAAATTTCACAGTTGGTCTACATTCAAAATTATTGAAAACAGAATATAAAAGTGTCTTACTATACCAATTATAGTGACACGTTTCATAATTCCTAAAATCTGCATTAATCCATGAACAAATGAAAGGTTAATCACACAACCATACAATATAATACCCCTGCTTGTCAACTAACCAACTTTTTACTTCTATGTCCTGGCATTCCCCTACACTGGGGCATCAAGGCCCTCGCCTCCCATTGACATCCAACAAGGTCATCCTCTGCTACATATGCAGTTGGAGCTGTGGGGTCCCTCCATGTGTACTCTTTGGTTGATGGTTTAGTCCTTGGGAGCTCTGGGGTACTGGTTAACCAACATAAACTTTTGGATCTTGTACTGTTAAGCCAACACTTTTCTCAAAGTCTTGTTACTCCCACAGGAGTAGGAAACATGAGGCCAGACATCAATCCAAACTATTCATAATGCTACTAGTTCTAAGGCAACATCCACTTTCTCACATTGTTCTATTGTCTGCTATCTTGGAAGAATTCTGTCTTGTTACTGAGAAAGCCATCAGAGTGCTCTTTCAGATCTTTCCATCTTCGATATTTTAAAATGAGGATTTAAGAAAGCATTGAAGGACAGGACAAGGGCATTCACAAAAATTTGTTTTTCTTGACTTTAGAAGTGTGTCTTTCAGCAAGTCTGAATTTTTTTACAGCAATTTTCCTCACCCTTAAAATTTTTTCACTTGGCCCAATTATTTCTTGTCATGACTAAATGAGGTCTCCATCTTGTTTGAGTAGCCTTTTCAACCAATAAATGGCAAGGAAATGTGGCCTTATTAAACAAATGTATCAGAAGTCTAAAAAGAGCAATAGGATCCATAGACAAGGTTGAAATATAAAACATGAATTAAAACATTGCAGGAGAGATGCTATAAGTTTGATGTCCTATCCTGCCTCACCTCCACTCCCCATTTGCATTTCAGCTTATACATTTTAAACCCAATGTTATCATAAGTCAACGTTCCAGCACAGAGAGAAGTAAAACATATTATTTGAATAAAAAACTGTCAAATATATGACAGCAGGAATTAATTGAAAATCTGATGTTGCCTTGAGCACATGGGCACAGGAGAAAATTTCCTAAACAGAACACCAATAGCTTATGCTCTAAGATCAAGAATTGACATACGGGACCTCATAAAATTGCAAAGCTTATGTAAGGCAAAGGACACTGTCAATATGACAAAACAGCAACCAATAGATTGGGAAAACATCTTTATCAATCCTATATCTGATAGAGGGCTAATATCCAATATATACAAAGAACTCAAGAAGTTAGATTCCAGAGAACTAAATTACCCTATTGAAAATGGAGTACAGAGCTAAACAAAGAATTCTCAACTGAGGAATACCAAATGGCTGAGAAGCACCTAAAGAAAGGTTCAACATCCTTAGTCATAAGGGAAATGCAAATCAAACAACCTTGAGATTCCACATCACACAAGTCAGAATGGCTAAGATCAAAAATTCAAGTGACAGTAGATGATGGAGAGGTTGTGGAGAAAGAGGAACACTCCTTCATTGCTGGTAGGATTGCAAGCTGATACAACCACTCTGGAAATTGGTTTGGCGGCTCCTCAAGAAATTGGACATAGTACTAACTGAGTACTGAGGTATACTACTCCTGGGCATATACCCAGAAGATGCTCCAACATGTAATAAGGACACATGCTCCACTATGTTCATAGAAGCCTTGTTTATAATAGCCAGAAGCTGGAAACAATCAACAGAGGTATGGATATAGAAAATGTGATACATTTTCACAATAGAGTACTACTTAGCTTTTAAAACAATGAATTTATGAAATTTTAGGGAAATAGATAGATCTGGAGAATATCATCCTGAGTGAGGTAACCTAAGCACAAAAGAACACATACGGTATCCACTCACTGATAAGTGGATATTAGCCCAAGAGATTGGAATACCCAAAATACAATCCACAAACTACATGAAACTCCAGAAGAAGGAAGACCAAAGTGTAGATACATTGATCCTTCTTAGAAGGGGAAACAAAATACCCATGGAAGGAGTTGCAGAGACAAACTATGGAGCAGAGACTGAAGGAAGGACAATCCAGAGACTGCCCCACCTGGGAATACTTCCCATATACAATCACCAAACCCAGTCACTATTTTGGATGCCAGCAAGTGTTGGCTGCAGGAGCCTGATATAGCTGTCTCCTTAGAAGCTCTGCCAATGCCTGACTAATACAGAAGGAGAGGCTCATAGCCATCCAGTGTACTGAGCACAGGGTCCTCAATGAAGGAGCTAGAGAAATGACCAAAGGAGCTGAAGTGTTTTGCAGCCCCTTAGGATGAAAAACAATATGAACTAACTTGTACCCTCAGAACTCCCAGGGACTAAACCACCAACAAAAGAGTACACATGGTGGGACTCATGGCTCCAGCTGCATATGTAGCAGAAGATCCCCTAGTTCGTCATCAATGGGAGGTGAGGCCCTAGGTCCTGTGAAGGTTCTATGCCACAGTGTAGGGGAATTCCAGGGCCAGGAACCAGGAGAGTGAAGATTGGTGAGCAGGGGGAGGGGGAGTGTGTAGGTTTTTTTTTTTTTTTTTTAAGGGGATATCATTTGAAAGGCAAATAAAGAAAATATCTAATAAAAATTAGTTAAAAAAAGAAAAAAATCTGATGTTGCTATATAAAGTTGAAGAAAAAAGAAAAAGAACTTGTGTCTAGTTGGTGAGTGTATTTAATTCTGAAGTCCTCCCTGAAAGCCTGTTAGAGAAGCATTAGTCAGTGATATATGAGTGATTGTTGTCTAGTGTTATATAGGGCACAAGGACTATGGTTAAGATATGGATATAGGTTTTCAATAATGGTGGCTACCATGTACTAAAAATGGTTAAGCTGTCGTCAACTTTATGGAATGTGTTTTAGTTTGCTTGCAATGTACATAGTTTTTTCTAGTTAACATGAAATAAACGATATTTTCCTTAAGGTGTCTGTAAAGTTAGATGCAGTTTAACTAAATGCTCAATCCTAAAGGCAAGACCTTATTTTTGAATATTGTGAACTTACCATTTTTGTTTTATTATATATAGTGATTTTCTTTAACATAATGATCCTTCTTCTCTTCAGGGGTTAATTGCCTTTTTTTCTTGTGGAGTATGATAAACAAATTGGAATGAATGATTTACTTAATAATTTTGAGAAGAGGGAGTACAGGATGAGTAAATTTATCCATGTTGTACCTATCTTTTTGAGTTTGCCTCTGTACAGAAAACATGAGGTTTCAATTTGTCTCAGTAATGTTGACGAATTAGTGGTTAAATTCTTTCTTTTAAAAAAGTTTTATTTACTTATTATTATATGTAAGTACACTGTAGCTGTCTTCAAACACACTAGAAAAAGGTGTCAGATCTCATTCCAGATGGTTGTGAGCCACCATGTGGTTGCTGGGATTTGAACTCAGGACCTTTGGAAGAGCAGTCAGTGCTCTTAACCATTGAGCCATCTCTCCAGCCCCTGGTTAAATTCTAAATAGAGAGATAGCATGACACTGACTCACTCTAAAGAGTAAGTAAATTAAAATGAACATTTCAATGAATCAATAAACAGTTTTGGATGAAACATTATCAGTCCCCAAAATAGTAATAAAAGGTGAATTTGAAATATTTTAATAACAATGACAAAGTTTCACGAATTAGAAGGTAGCAGAGTTGATTTTTGTCCTTGTTTAACAGTTTAGCATCCACTCTTCACTAGGAGTGAAGACTAGATACTGATTTGAAGGATCACTGTAACTCATAGAAAATATTATGTGAAAATCAAATTCATCAAGGAGAATTCTAGAAGCATTTAAAATATATTTGAAGACTGCATTCAGCTCGAAATGTGAGCTGAATGATCATGGCAATCTGACATTTTCAGATATATTAAAGCAATGAGATTTGTTACAATTCTTGGCAAGAATGCGTTGAGTAGAAACATAGAAAAAAAAGTTACTATTATGAGTGCATATAAAATATAAAAATTTATTTGAGAAATTTGGTGTTATAGAGAAAAGTATTTCAAAAGAGTGTGGGACTATATCTTTAATATGGTCTTACTTTTTAGGTGGGAGACATAAAATATTTGCATGGTGATAAAAAATAATTGAATATGCATAAAATTTGATAATATAAGGAAGAGAAGATAAAAGAAGAACTAAATAATAGAGAAAGTACAGTATATTTATGAATAGGAGACCTAATACATTAAATAATTTATTATGCCAATTAGGATCAAAAGAGTTACTATATATTAACATCAAGACTTATAGTTGATACTGGAGTATTATAGTTGAAAATTTTGATGAATGAGTTGATTGTAATTGCCCTTATTTCAAGGAATCTATACAAGAAGCACATATATAACTATATAAAGTTATGGGTATGCTATTTTTCTATGCTATGGTGAACATTTTAATGTATATGGATCTTAAAATATCATGTTACATACTTAATACATCTATGATATGTTTTATATTCAAATGGGATTACTGTTTTAATTGTCCTTTCAAATAGTAAGATTCCTACATTCTATACATTTATCACCCTAAAAATGCACATATATCAAGAAATAGAGAAAATAATTTTAATAAATTTGCATGAATACACACACATATGTGTATGCTTCTATATGCATATACATATGTGTGTGAATATGTATACATGTGTATATATACACATACATGCAAGTATGCATACACATATACATACACATATCTCTGTGTATGTGCGCATGTGTGTGAATGTATAACATATAGAAAAGAATGTACATTATATATCTATGGGGTAATGCTGAGCATTTGTCTATACTTTCTACGCACCCTATCAGAAATTCATATGTAACCATTATAGGTAATAATGTTTTCCAAAGCAAGCTTAAAAATTAAAAAAATTAAAAGTAAAAAACAGAAACAAGTTATATGGACAAAATTCCTCAAATTGAGTTTCCTCGACTCAGGTGACTCTAGTTAATATCAAGGTGACCAAAACTAATCACTGCAGGTATTGAAGAAAAAAATTAAACAACTGAGTTGTATTTAATGAAATGGACTTCCTATCAGAAAACATCACAAATACACATATCACAGACATATATGTGAAATGTTTACAGCATATAGAGGGAAACATAACCTAGAGTCCATAAAGGACAAATAGGTAGGAAGAGAAAAAATGTGGAATGTTCTAAAAACTGAATCTCAATCAGAATGCATGTAAGATATTCATATCTATATTCAGGGTGAACAACCACTCCCAAGTAGAGTAGGATAAATATGTTTATTTACTCATTGTAATAATTGTAACTAATACACTCATCATAATTGAGAACTCTATTAGGACCTAATGATGGTAAATGTGAGATGCTATGCATGAACCTGTTTGAAGACATACAAATTATGCACACTGCTTTAATTCAACTTGATTTACCTGAAATTTTAACAAAAATCTATGTGATCAGTACTAAATGCATGTTCTTTTAACCTGAATATTTCATCTTTACCAAGATAGACTAAGTATGGATAACTTAGAGAAGCTTGTCTGGGCATAGCAATGCCAGCCTTTAGTCCTAGCACTCTGGATGCAGAGGCAAGTGGATCCCACTGAGGTGGAAACTAGCCGAACCTACATAGGATGTTCAGTTCTACTGAGGTTTATAGTGAGATTTTGTGTCAAAACAAAATCAAACAAAAGAAACAAACACAACCCAAACAAACCATGCACATACAAACAAAACAATAAAAAACCCCACCAACTTATTATTTGAAAGAGTAGAAAAAATAAAGTAAGTTTTATGCTCACAGTATAGATACTGCTGAAAAGTGATACCCAGAAAATCTCACGTCTTAAAGAAATGTACTATTATTAAAAAAATACATGCTTTCTCCAAAAACAAACAAACAACAAAAAATTTTGAAAAATTAGGGGAATGGAAACAATATTAAAATAGATGTAATTTTTTTGATAAAAAATAACAATAGCAGAAATCAAGAAAATGAAAAGGTTAAAAAAATTATTAGTTCTGTGAGAATTTTCTGCAATTTTTTAGTCTCCTCCAATTCTTCCCAGATCCATCCCTCTTCCCACCTAAATTTGCTTTCTTTTGTTTCCATAAAAAAATTCAGTAAACAGAGAACATCTAGTTTTAAATTTACAGAAAAATATAATGTAATACCAATTATCAAAGCTTCTATGAAAAAATAGAAAAGGAAGAAAAACAAGTGTAAAATTATGAACCAATTAGCTAAATTGTCAAAGATATTAGCTGCCTTCTAAATTCTGTGTTTATACTCAGACAAATGCTATTCCAAATCTGCATCAGACACACCTGTCTTTTCAATGAGCTACAGGAATATAGAAACTGTGGCTGCTCACATGTTGAGAATAAGTATTAGTTGAGTGCTCATTTCCAAACAGGACCTTGATTGCAACTACTCTGCTCAGTGATCCTTGAAGAAAGGGAGCAAAAAAAAATTTCATAGGCTAGAAGAGGATCTCTAGGGAGGAGATCTTTAAAATGCTGACCTCTAGTCATGGCAAAGTCAGTGTTATAATGAACTTATAATAACACAAGACTAGGCTGACCAGCCCTAAATTATGAATCTTAGCTGGATCCACAAGTCCATATTGAGCAGTCAGATTTAAGAATAGAGTATGTATAGATTCTATGTCACTGTCTTCAGTTGTTTATTTCCAATGAAGTACACAACAAAATCCAATGGAAAG
>JADRCD010198417.1:7295-29478 GCA_019843815.1 Montemys delectorum | reverse complement strand
TTTTTTTTATAGTAAATGTGCAAACCCCATCAATTTAGGGAGAGTGACATCTTTGCTGTATTGACTCATTCAATACATGAACATAGTACATACAATTTCTTTTTAACTCTCTTGATTTATTTCATCAATGTTTTGACACTTTCAGCAAATGACTCAAATGCATGTTCTTAGATATATGCCTAAATGTCTGTTTTTGAGCTATTATGATATTGCTTCTTTCGTTTTAGTGTTGATATACCTATTGGCAGCATACAAAAATAATTTTTCTGTCCCTTTTTTATTCAGTGACTTTGATAAATCAGTTATAAATATTTCTAGATGAATTTATTTAAAAACTGATGTTACATCCTTACCTATTTATCAGAATTCTCCATTGGAAAAATGTGAGCCCAGAAATTTCATTTTTTATGAGTTTTATGAGTTCACAGAATGCAAAACGAGTTTGCAGATAAGGGTGCTTGATGCCAAGGTTGAGTGCTTGAGTCTGATATACAGAACATACCCAGTGAATGAATTAATTCACACAAGTTATTCTTTGCCTCCACACACAATAGGATACACAAAGACATACACTAAGACACACAAACATTAAAAAATACATAAATTATTGTAAAATTATGTTATGAAATTAATTAACTTGTCAGTGATGAAGATATTAAAATTATCTACTTCATATTTAGTCATGTATAGTTTTAAAGAACAAATTTATTCTTATTCTGCATCATTTCTATTATTAATAATTTATACTTTTTTCCTCTTTGATAGTATTGCTATAAGTTCAGCAGTTTTCTTGTACTTTTCAATGATCAATTCTTTATGTCATTGTTTTTTTGTAAGACCTTGATGAGACTTAGCTTACCAGAGACCCCCTGAGTGAATTACATGGAGCCTGATCAACGCAAAGAGCATGAGGATTTTTATTTCAGAGCACTGAGGCTGTCCCAGCCCTCAGGAAAGGAGGCGACCCTGTACAGCTTGTTCAGTGAGCTTTTATACAATTTTCAGGGCAGCAGCCATTAGACACAATGTGATTGGTAGAACAGTGTGACTTTTTAAACTGATTGGTCTTTAGGGAATGAGGTGGCAAGGACTTCCCCTTTCTGAAGGTGGGCAAAGGACCACCCTGCAGAATGTGTCCCCACCTGAAGTTTGTTTCTCACCCTGTGATCTGAAGAATGTTAACTAGCCTTTCCCTTTTGGAGAGTTCTGCTACCTTCCTAAAGTTCCTGAGCTTATCTTATTAAGGAAATTCCTGGCCTCCCGGTGTTTTTCTGAGATGTCCTGTCTACTTGGATCTTACATTTTCTGTTATCATCCTCCTGTTTGTAATTTTATTGTTTTCTTTAGTATTTATTGTTTCCATTTTTTCTGCTTGTTTTTGGGTTTATTTTTTTTCTAGGTTCTTTTTTCTTTTTTTCTTGGTTATTTTATTTATTTATATTTCTAATGTTATCCCTCTTTCCATTTTCCCCTCCACAAGTCCCCTGTTCCCTCCTTCCTCCCCCTTCGTCTATGAGATTGCTCCCCCACCTGCCCACCCACTCCTGCCTCAGTGCCCTAGCATTCCTCTATCCTGGGTCATCAAGCCTCCACCGGACCAAGGGACTCCCCTCCTAGTAATGCCAGATACGGCAATCCTCTGCTACAAATCCAGCTGGAGCCATGTATAACCACTGTGTACTCTGAGAGTAATTGGGGAATTATTTTTTTTTTAAGAATTATATATTTTTTCTCTCAGTACTGTCTTGGTGTCCTGCCAATCGTGATACATAGTATTTTAATTTTCATCCAATTAAATACAATTTAAAAATTTCCTTGTTACATTCTCATTGGTCATTTAAAAGTCTGCCACTCAGTTTGTAGACATTTTGCAACATTTTTCTTTTAATCCTGTTATTTATATTTTTATTTTACTGAGGAAAAAAATTCTTTCTATATGATTTCAATTCTTTTAAGTGTGTTTACATTTATTCTGTTGTCTAGAGTATGGTTAAATTGGGCAAGGTGTCCAATTTAATTTGACAAATATTACCTAGACCTTGATGTTTAATGGTATTTTATTTGGTATTTTATGAGGTATAAAATGAGGTATTTTATATCTTTTGTTCTCTATTTAGTTTTTATAATTATTGAAAAATAAACACTGAGATATCCAACATTAAACATGGTGAATTACTTTTCCCTTCATTCCTATGGGCTTTTGCTTCAGATTTTTTGTAGGATTAACAATATTTTATTTATTAATTTTTATTTATTTTTTCAGTGTTGATGAGTCAACTCAGAATCCAGTATCTTCTAGGCAAGCACCCCACCACTGGCTGCTTTCTTAGGCTTTAAAATTATATTCCCTAGCAAATAAACACTTAATATCACTATGTTTCATTGGAAAATTAATTCATCTATTATTACAGAAGATTATTATGTAATCATCTATTCTATTTCTAGTAAATGTTCTCCTCCAAAGTCTATTTTATATGGTATTAACAGCCATATATTTATTCTTTTAGTTAATATTTGGTACTAGAAGTAAAGCTAGATTCAGAGAAACCCTGACTAGATTTTATTTGTTCTCAGTGAAGGAACCATTTTATTCAAAGTGGATAATGGGCACCCAAATTTGGGTCAGATGTCTTGCAAGGTGTTCTTAATGAATTCACCTTAAAAAGTGCAGATGAGAAGCTCTAAATGTTTGAGAAATTTCACAGCCATCAGAAGGTCAAATTTTTGGAGCTAATGACTTCAGTGAGTGTTTTTGAACAACATTAGAACAAAGAAAAGGAGTACATTATCCTGAAAGAACTATGGCATTTAAAACAATCAAGTTATATCAAATATTGATATTTTTAGGATACGAGTTGACATTGCTGTTTTAAACTCTAGACTTCAAGCTAATACAGGATGAGAAAGCCAGTGTGGTTGCTCCTTTCCAAAAGTAGCCTAGAAAAATGTCTACAAGGATAATTCCTGTGAACAAAGGAAATTTAGTCTCTTTCTGAACTTGGCAAAAGAGCGGGATTGTCTTCACCTTTCTTGTGTATTTTCATGAGCCTCTTACATGAGCTGACATTTCCCCGGGCAGTGAGCTCTACCATGCTCTTTCTCTGTTCAACACTCTGGGGTAAGATGTAACAAACTGTCACTGCTTCTGCTTCATCCTCCAGGACGCTTTCCCCTTCTTGATAGTCTCTGTGGTGACAGATTTTCTGTCTGTCTTCCGATAGCCCCAGATTGTTTTAATTACTGCTTCTGTGTTTTGTTAGATGGTAAACTGTGAAAATGGCCCCTGGTTGTTTAAGTTTCTTAGTTTTTAATTTTTTTTAAAATACAAACCAAAATGAGAACACATGATTGGACCAAAAGGCAGTGCTTATGACCTAGGGATCTATTGATCTGTTATTCAGTAGGAAGGTAATTTATCTGCTGTGCTCTCCTCTTTTAGACTGCAGATTTTTTTTTTTTTTTTTTTTTTTTTTTTTAGCTTACATTATTGACTGAGTATCTGAAGGGAGAAGAAGGATTTTTGTTCTTCACTATTCGATTCAGTTCCTAAGTTATACTCCATCCCTGGACTGTGTTATTTACAGAGAAATGAATAAGGGAGATGGGAGGACAAGAAGGCAGCATGGGGTTCCCGAAGGTTGATACAGCAGTGAGGTATGGTCCTAGACTAGATAGTGTGACATTTATGTTGATCTCATAAGGAAGAAAGATCCTCCACCAATCCTAAGTGTCTCCATTCATAGCATGTGTAGCAACAAAACAGTTTAATTCGTATGCACATTCCAGGGTTCTGTGTCTACTGGAGGTAGTTCTTTTCATTCATAGGGGAGCTTTTTTGGCTCCTTGTTTGCTATCCTTAGTGTTAACTGAAGTGGTAACATAATCTAATGTAGTGTCCAGTCAGTATAGGAGCTTTCCAAAGTTAATCTGAGTGAAGGAATAACCTATCAAATCTCTACTTAATAATAATAACAAGACTGCATAGAAGATGTAATTGCTTGCTTACATTACAGTTGAGAAAACAAAGAGGCAAAGGTAACAGTGACAAACTGGTAGTGCCAGAGGCTGGTAAGTCTCAGAAAACAACCAAATTTTAGAACTTTTAGACATCTTTCTTTTTCCACATGAAGATGGAGTTCCTTTTGCATAACTGCACATACCCTGTCACCTCTATACAGGGAATCTAAATATGTCATTACTCATGAGCTATTTATACTAACGATTACACTTTGTTAGAATGACATGTTTGACAATGTGCTAAATAGCCCTCCGCTATGAATAGCCCTCTGAATGAATCAGCTTGTAGACTGGGAGGCTTGTTCTGGTTAAATAAGTTCTAATCTTGACTTTTTCCCCTTTCTTTTTCTTATATAGCTTTCTGCCAACTTTGGAAGCTCCTGTTTCCATCCTGAATTGCTAACCCCTTTTCTGCCTGGAATCTTGGCTACTCTTCCATTAAGTGCCTAACAGCAGCTGCAGCACCAGGGACAGCGTATTTTAATGAAGTGGTAATGAAATGGAGAGTCAGACAGGTCTTGATTAAAACAGAGTACTCTGATTAAAGATTACAGTCCATTCCCATTTCTTCATGCGAGTCTGATTTTCCTTCTGGTTATGAGGCTTCTTCCTGGTCATAGATGACTGCAGTGCAGTTTGTATATGCTGCTCCTCCAAATAACTTTTAATTAGACATTTAAATTAGACTGGTGCTGGTTCGATGAATCCAGAATTTTTATATTTCTCCAATCCAATTATTAGTTGTTTTAATTCACCAGTTCATAGCTTGTCATTTATTTTAATATTTCTTACTATGACATTAACACTATGATTCCTAAATTGTCTCACTAAGAAAACAATTTAAGAACAAATATTATAAACAAGCAAATAAAAAATGGAAAACTGGCTTAAGGCATCAACTCCATAACTAGAAGAGAGTTCTTCTCTAGATTGAGGAGGAGGAATAGTGAAACACATTGTAATATGAGAGGAAATGCACAGGAGAGCCTCAGGGATTTCCTTTGTCTTTTGGTCAGGGTAAAAGTGAGTAGGCCCTGTCCTGCTGAGGTTGGCAACTTGATGGACCCATTCCAGGCTCTCAACAGGTCAGAACTGTGTTCTGTCACAGAGCTGGTGAGTCTCCCCAGGAAAAGGGAGGGGCAATGAGATGAGGAGGTAAGCAGGTGGAAGAACATTTCCTAAATGTTCTATTTCAGGAATAGTTCTGGGAACTTTCCCCAATTCAATACTCTCAAACTGGTTGTAATATATTAGTGTTATTGTTTTCACTTACAGAGGAGAAACTTAAAGACACAGAGAAGTTAAGAAACTTACTGAAGATCTCACAGATATAGTCATCAGAGGGGAGCAAGATTTGAATCCATAATTCCTGTTTCCTGAATTTTCACTTTCTGTTCTCAACCCTGAATGTCAAAGTGGCAAGCAGTCAAAAATAGGAAGTTGGCCTGAACTGTCAAGTCAGTTGACTGCAAAATTGTGACAGTTCTTGGGTAATATCACAGCTACTGTGAGTACTCAATATGAATATTTGTATTATTATGCTGAGTTCAACAACAGACACAAAATATTACAATGAACAGAAACTGGATAATTGGCACCTGCCTTTGAGGAGATTGGCAAGATCGATTGAGGCAAGAGCCTGGAATCCCAGGTCCGTTAATTGTGTCGGTTTCTTGTGGTTACCTTGACCTCTCTGGCTCCTTCAATCCTCCCCACCACAATTTCCCAAGCTCTACCTAATATTTGGCTATGTGTCTCTGCATCTGTTTCTATCAGCTGATGGGAGAAGCCTCTCAGAACAGATATTAGGCTCCTGTCTGCAATAATAGCATTCTATTAATAGTGTCAGGGATTGGCTCTCTCTCATGGCATGGCTCTCAAGATATGGCAGTCATTGATTGGGTGTCCTCTATATTTCTGGTCCAACTTTCTTCCTGTATACTTTGTAGGCAGGATAATTGTGGGTCCAATTTTGATGTCCCCATCCCTCCATTGGAAGTCTTACCTAGTTACAGGAAGTGGCCATTTCAAGTTCTCTATCCTCTATTGCTAGAGTCTTAGCTAGGATCACCCTTACAGATTCCTGGGAGTTTCCATTGTCCTAGGTTTTTAGCCATTCTGAAGGATATAGAATGAAATCTCAGAGTCATTTTGATTTGCATTTCCATGATGACTAAGGGTGTTGAACATTTCTTTAAGCTTCTTGGCCGTTTGAGAATTTTGGACATTAGAAATCTTTTGGATTTACGGTTGGTGAAGATCTTTTCCCATTATGTAGGCTGCAGTTTTATCCCATTTGCCTTACAGAAGCTTTTGAGTTTCATGAGGTCCCATTTTTTAATTGTTAGTCTTAGTGCCTGAGCTGTTTGTGCTCTGCTCAGAAAATTGTCTCCTGTGTCAATGGGTGCAAGGCAACAGCAGATTTAGTGTATCCAGTTTTACATTGATGTCTTTGATCCACTTGGAGTTGAGTTGTGCAGGGTGATAGATGTGGATCTATCTGCATCTTTCTAGACGCGGACAATCACTTGAAGATTTGTTGAAGATGCTTTCTTTTTCCATTGCATAGTTTTGGCTTCTTTGTCAAAGATCAAGTGTCTGTAGGTGTGTGAGTTTATTTCTGGGTTTTTTATTAGATTCTATTGATTGACCTGTACGTTTTTATGCCAGTACCATGTGGTTACATTACTATTGCTCTGTAGAATAGCTTGAAGTCGGGGATGGTGATACCTCCACAAGTTCTTTTATTGTACAGGATTGCTTTAGCTATCCTGTTTTATTTTATTTTTTTTTCATTTTCTCATATGAAGTTGAGTATTGTTCTTTCAAGATCTGTAAAGAATTGTGATGGAATTTTTATGGGAATTGCATTGAATCTATTGGTTGCTTTTGGTAAGATGGCCATTTTTATTATGTTAATCCTACCTATCCATGAACATGGGAGATCTTTATATCTTCTGATATATTCATCAATTCCTTTCTCCAAACACTTGAAGTTCTTGTCATAAAGATCTTTCACTTGCTTGGTTAGAGTTATAACAAGACATTTTGTATTTTTTTGGTGGCTATTATTAAGGATGTTGTTTCCCTAATTTCTTTCTAAGCCCATTTATCATTTGTATGAAGGAGGACTATTGATTTTATTTGAGTTAACTTTTTATCCTGTCACTTTGCTGAAGGTGTTTTTCAGTTGTAGGAGTTCTTAGTAGGTTTTTGGATCACTTATGTATACGATCATATCTGCAAATAGCGATACTCTGACTTATTTTTTAATTTGTCTTCCCTTATTCTCCTTTAGTAATTGCTTTAGATAAAACTTCAAGTACTATATTGAATAAACACACACACACACACACACACACACACACACACACACACACACACAGAGGGCGAGGGGGGGGGAAGAGAGGGTAGCCTTGTCCTTGATTTTAGTGGAATTGCTTTAAGCTTGTCACTGTTAAATGTGATGTTGGTTATTAGCTAGCTGTTTATTGCCTTTATTGTGCTCAGGTAAGGGCCTTGTGTCTATGATCTCCTCAAGACTTTACACTTGAAGGAGTATTGGATTTTGTCAAAGGCATTTTCAGCATCTAATGAGATGATCATTGTTTTTGTTCTTTCAGTTTGTTTATATGGTGGATTACATTGATGGATCCATTCCTGTATCCCTGGAATGAAGCCTACTCGATCATGGATGATGTTTTTGATGTGTTATTAGGTTTGGTTTGTGAGTAAATTTTTTTCTTTTAGTACTTTTGTATCACTTTTTAAAAGGGAAATTTGTGTCTAATTTTCTTTGGTGAGTTTTTGTACACAACATTTTTTTTCTTTTTTTAGCAATGTGTCTTAATAGATTCTCTTTCCCCTCCATTTTCCCTACTCCAAGATATACCTAAATCACTAGTCTCTTTTCTTTTGTATTGTATCATGCATTGTTTGCCTGGCATATCCACCTTATCATCTAAGTTTTTTTTTCTTCTCTTTATCTCCTTTATAGTATTTTACTCACATTTCCATGTATTTTCCATACATTATAGTATTTTACCCACTTTACATGTATTAGTACATATATTTGAAATGGGTTCAGAAAATGTCTATGCTAAAAAAGATGTGGTTTTGTATTTTTGGGTTAGGATTATTTCACTTATACTTTCCAACTCCATCCATTTTCCTGCAAATTTCAGTTTTCTTTAGAAACACAACATAAGGATTTGAATTAGGTCCAAAATAGAGGTTTGGTGGAATTTGAGTGAAATGTTATGTGAAACAGATGTATACTGTTAAAGCAGAATAGTATCACATTTAATCTCTGTCTACTATAAGGTTTTAATTATTGGAGAACGGAGGCTACCTATGATCCAAAGTTAGCCAATTAGCCGATCTCTTCCAAGACCCAAGGATACGCACAACGTGTACAGCATGAACCAAATGGAATAATACATCTGTGTACATGATAAAAGCAATGTCCTGTTTTGGAGTTTTACAGACAGGAGACTATTGCTATTCCTCTTGCTTTCTACCCTGTCATTCTCTTGGCTTCTGCCACCTAAGTTCTAACAATTCACTGTGTTTTGGGCCCTTAATACCTTTTTGTCAGATTCCTTATTATTTAACATAGATAGAGTAAGTATTTAGCACTTGTATTACATAGCACTAAGTCACTAATTCTGATAGTGTCTCCAACAACAATGTATTGTGGAAACAGACACAGTCATACAGAAGTCCTTTGGTGTGCTTTTACAATGCCATACTGGAAAAAGCATGTCCTTGCATCTCAGAGTTCCTCCTACATCCACACATTGCCCAGGTGTTTGTGACAATAATCACCCTGTCTTTTTTATACTACAGAGCACCAATAAGACTTTGAAAGGCATAGAGATCTTTAAATTTCCTATGGTGTGAGATAAGGCTCTTTCTCATTACTCTAAGAATAGCCCAGCTTCCAAAGCCGTTCAGAAATCTACAGAGGGAGAGCTGGCTAGTGGACTTGCAATAAACTCTTATTAACACTATCAAATATAATCTGTTTTTGTCCTGACCTCACTTTAGATTCTCAGCAGGTATAATGGACAGATTTGTAGGTTTCCTTTTCCTTTTTAAAAGACTAGATAAATGTACCTTTTCTCTCATCAGATTATAAATGTCCAATGTAAATGGAAAGTTCATTGCTTTCCTTGATAACAGACGTAATCTCCCCATTGGATGCCCCTCTGTCAGAAGACATATGAGATAGTCCCAGAGATTGTTTTCGGTTAGAATTGGCTGAGAATGAGCTTAATTTCCCAGTCTGTGCACCTTAACCTCTCTCTGGTTAATACAATAAGAAAAAATGTATTCACTTCCAATGCAGAAAAGAAGTGTACTTTCTCCTGCTTCCAGTTGTACTTGGCTGTACTTGCGCTCTATAGCTTACTATAATTGGCCCTAGTGTCCAAGTCTTCTAATTAGATTATGTTCTCTTATTTCTTTTGGCGGGTGGCTGGCTGGGAAGTGTGTGAAAGCCTGAGAAACAATAGGTATCTGATAGAGCAATGACTACAATAATTAGCTCAGACTAAAAGTATAAGTCTTATCCCATCAGAATAGGACTGTATTCCCATTGACTATATTTGTCAGTTTGCACGTTTCAGTATCTGTTCATGCTAGTAATCTCAGCTTTTCATCTTTGCTACATGGGAAAAGCAAGGCACACACAACATCACAAAGTCTTTCTGTCATCACATACATAGCAGTGGTGGTTTGGGGACATTTGGTTCATACCTTACTCATTTTCTATGAGAGAAATAGGAAACTAGAAAGCAAGTGGGATTTTAAATTATAACTCTAGAGTTTCTAGCTGTTTTCCTTCCTGGCTATTTCGTTGGAAAAACCAAGACATGCTTTTTATTTATCTGTGAAATAGTAACAATAGCATCTTTGGGTTGAGATGAGGTAGTTTACGTGAAAAAATTTATATTATATTTTATCAATTATTAAATGATGTGATCCAATTTGTCTGTTGTTGAACTTTACACTGAAATAACATTATGAAACTGCCATTTAAATATCTTGTTTTTTCCTAAACTTAAAGAGTCTGTGAGGGTTATTTTTTCCTTTTTTAATATTATTGGATATTTTATATATTTACATTTCAAATGTTATCACCTTTCTCGGTTTCCCCTGAAGAAACCCCCTATCCCATCTCCCCCTGATTCCCTCCACTTCTAGCTCCCTCTACTTCCCTTCTTTCCAAGAACCACTCCACCTCATTTTCCTCTTCAGAAAAGATCATCTTTCCAAAAGACAACAGCCTGACAAGAGAAAAAAAAGATATAAGACAATCAAACACCCTCATAGTGAGGCTGGACAAAGCAACCCAATAGGAGAAAAAGAGTCCGAAGAATAGGCAAGAATCAGAGATCACCTGCCACCACTGTTAGGGGTCTCACAAGAATACCAAGATAAAGCAACATATATGCAGAGGACCTGGTGCAGACCTAAGCATGCCTTGTGCTTACTGGTTCTTTGTGGGCCATATGAGCCAGCCCTACTTAGTTGATTCAATGGACCATGTTCTCCTGGTTTTCACCGTCTGTTCTGGTTCCTATAGTCTTTCCTTCTCTTCTTCCACAGGGATCCTGATCTCTGAGAGGAAGGATCCAGTAGAGAACTGCCCTTCACCTATTTAGAGATATGTATACTAATGTTTTATGAAATACTTCTGTTGGACAATATTGGGTTTAATATTTTCACATTTTCAGATGGGAAAGAAGAGTGAGGTATTTGCTCTAGTCAGAAATTTTTAGTTAACCAAAATTAGGTTTCTGAATTTCTGTCTATTGCTTTGAAAAATGATATGGAATGCACTTAATGAACAGAATTAAGTTACTCAGATATTACAGGCAATTCAAGATAGCATTAATGGCCACTGGCTATAGTTGTAAAAATGCAATTCTCCTATTCTGCATAGTTTTGTGTAAAATGTTAAATGTAAAAGACTGCACAAGTCCCAAAGGAGTTAATTGGGACTTTATGTGACATAATACTCAAATGTGTGACAAGCATGTGAAGGAGGCTGCATTCATCACCTGGAAAATTCAATTTAACACCACAGTGATGCACAGCTCTGCCCTCACCAAAATGTAATACATAAATAAATAAATATAGAGAATAATAGCAGAATGACAAAATGCTAAGCAATTATCATTCATGATAATACTGCTGTGGATTTAGGACAATGGGAATTCTTATACTATATTGCAGAGATGTAAAATGATCTGATGACTTTGGAAACTGACATTTTAAAAAAGTTAAGGGTATTGATACTTTATGATCTAGCCAATATCCAGTCAAACACATATATGCAAAAAGACAATAGGAATCATATCATGATTTCCTAGGAGTCTCTTATCCAAAAAAGTTTATATATGTGTATATATACATACACACAAACATACAATACATAGAAATGAGTAAACTTTCACCAGTACAACAAGCGGAAGTATATTTACATATCAAAACATTATGTTCAATGAATGGTTACAGACAAAAGAATGAACTACATGTGAGTTCATTCATACAAAATTTGGAAGCAAATTTATTATATTAGTTATCAAAGTCATGGTTACTTTTAGAGGGATGAGAAGGAAGGAGAGATGAAACAGTGGTTGATTCTCCTGCACAGCTCCATAATTAAGCTTAGTTTGTGAAAATTAATCAGATCATACATTTACAACCTTTGTATAACCCTTTGTTATAGTTATAGATTATATGCTGATAAGGTGTTCAATAAATTGTAACTTTCATTAAAGTGTCAGGCCCAGAATTCTTTAGAAAAGTATCAATTAACTGTAGATAGATTATGATAAAAATATATCCCATCATTCATAAATTACTTCCATTTAGTCTAGCATCTGCTGCACACCTGTACTCCCCAAGTGGCACAGTAGGTTAAACAATTAAGATACCAAAAAGAATCACAACAGGAGGAGCTTAAACTGGAGATGCATAGGCCATGGAAGCAAAAGGAGGGAAAGATAAGTTTTCCATTGATACAACAATGAAAGGGTGAGTTGACAAGGCAGACAGAAAGTGAACATCATCATTTGAGGCAGCAAGGAAGACAGATTGTAGAATGGAGTCTGTCATATGGTGAGTGGACTGATAGAGTGCTAAAGTGAACAATGGCTTAGACCAATGTAAGTGACAAAGATGGGGAGCTAGGGAGTTCTTTCTTTTTAATAAAGCATGCTGCTATCAATAGCTATCTCAGCTAGCACTCTGTAAACCTGTCTCATGCATTTCTTTTCAAAAGTTTGAGCAAACAAGCTAGAGAGAGAGAGAGAGAGAGAGAGAGAGAGAGAGAGAGAGAGAGAGACTAAGGGTGGAAAGGAGAAGGGCTGAGAAGAAATGAGAGGAGAAAATAGACTCTGAAATGCTCTTTTTTCTATATTAGAAGGAGTGTGAAGAGTTAGTTTTATGGCAAAAAAATGTCTTAGGTAAGTACAACACATTTCTAAGTATATTTAACACTAGAGCAGCATATAAGGTGGTGACAGTTCCTATTTTTAAATGGAACTTTAGATTGGAGTAGTTCTAGACATTAGCCTATAATCTTAGTACTCTAAGGCAGAACCCAGCTTTGAACATACTACGTTCTGCCTAAGGTTTCATGCTTTCCATGGAAACAAATTCCATCCATAGAAATATCTCTGATTCTCCTACTTCACGTTGCTTATCAAATACATATATACATGCAATAACAATTAGTGAAAAAGAGGCCATGGATTTAAAGGATAGCAAGGAGTAAGTATATGGGAGGGTCTGGATGAAGGAAAGGGAAGGGATATCTGTAGTAACTGTAATATAATCTCAAAAAATAAAACTCAAAGTAAATAAAGAAAAGAATGAGACAGCCATAGAGGCCATTTATAAAGGCTGGAGTGAAACTGTAATGTACAGTCATCCCAAGCACAAAATACCAGAATAGATAACCACACAGAGCATATGTGAATGTTTGTGGTTCTAACAGAGTGAAGATCTCTAGTTATAGTCCCTCTCAGGGATCCAGCTCATACTAAAGCAATACTGACTTATATACACGTTACCCCTCCTCTTAAGAAGAACAACACTTCAACAGAGGCTAAAATGACTTAACCTCAAACACCTGTCTGTACCCATGGGATGCTAATAGTGTAAGCAGTGCACTGGTTACAGAATAGAGGTCATGACTTAGAATAAGAAATGTTACTTGTCTTAAATGTATATTAATTTTTATTGCTTATGTAGTCGTGGACAATGGAGTCCTATAGGGAGTAGAGTGTGTCAGAACCTTCCCCTATGAATATTCAGGTGATCAGTCACTGGGTGAGGAGTAGGTGAGACTTCTGGGTCAGAGAGAGGAAGAGGGGAGGCAGGAGAAAGAGACTTGCTTTTTGACTGGGGACAGGTGGAGGCCAAGATGTAGGTACCGGAGACCCATGGTTCAGGTAGACCTGTTGGGACCTACTACTGTAGGATTTAACTTAGAATGGCTTACAAATTAGGATGCTATTTGCTGTGACCAGCGATTGAGTTACCTGTTGATTCTGAGCTAAATTTGTGTGGTATTTTCCTTCACGCGGTGACTTATCTGGGTTCCAGAGAGAAAGGTATGGCGACAAAGCGTGGGTTTACGAGAAGCGCACTCCAAAAGGCCATGGGAATTTGGAAGGGTAGGGCTGGAGTGGCAAGACTCATCAGTGGGCACTTAGAGAGTTGGTGGAGAGATTTCGGAGCTCTGGTTCAGAGAGTCTGCAAAGACAAGAACAGGCATGCCCGCCAGAGCCTGGCTGGCCAGACTGCCAGTGCACTGCTGGCATATTGTGGATTGCTTTTCAAATACTTCAGGCTGCAGTAGAGCATGTTCTATATTCTTTTATTTAATGTGGTATTTAAACACTCGGATACCTGTTGTGGCAGGTAGTGGTGACTCAATTTCCTTGGACAATCCATAAATTCATATCTCTGGCTATAAGCATTTGAGCCTTCTCCTTTCGTGATATTAATTTTAATGGTGTTTTTGGAGCCATGCTAGACATGTTTAGTGTCCTAAGTATGTAATTCTATTGAGTATCCTCACAAGATTGGAACTGCTTAATAAGAGGGTATATAGTTGTTTTAAGTTAATTCTACTTAATGGTTTTCAACCTTATTACATTATTTTATAGTTTGTGTGTTTGCTTGTTTGTTTTCTTAAGATAGAGAAAAATAAAGGATATGAATTAGGTGGATGAGGAGGCATTGACTAAAGGAAAAATTGTAATCAGAATGCATATTATATGAAAATTTTTGTTCAGTAAAGATTTTCACTTAATCCTCAATATTTAAAAATCATTATTTTGAAGCCAATGAGATCTCTGAGTGGTTAAAGTACTTGCTAAGAAAGAATGAGCAGAATTCGTATCCACAGAACCACATAAATGTGGGTAATCATGGTTGTTCGAGTGGCTACCCTGTGAAGGAGGAATCAAAGGATTCTCACAGCATGCTGGCTAGAAAATTCACCTATTGGTAAGCTCCTTGTTTCAGTGAGAGATGCTGCTTCAATAATAAATTTGGACACTGCAGAAGGAACATTTCCTGAAACCAACTGTGAGTTACCATGTATGAACACACATGAGAACATATGTACATGCTTACTGCACATAATATATTCCCCCCCACACACACACACATTTTCTATAAGAGGACACTACACGGCCAGGTGTAAACTAAAGAGTGTGATGTTTTCATTTCTTTATTTTTAACTACTAGAATATCAGACATTAGTATTATAATAGTATAATTAATTTAGAGCTTAGGATACCTGTCTTCATGAAGTAGACCCAAAGATAAAGAAACGAGGGCAAATAATAGTTTGCAGGTCATGTATGGAAGCACTAGGTAGGGGGAAAGGAAAGAAGATAAATTAGGAAAGTGGCTAATGAAGTGTGGGAGAATCAAACCAGAGCATGTACATATCAGTCCCACTGGGGGACATTGGGACCAGAATGGAGGACATCCCAGGGACTGGCTACAAAAACCTGTGGGCAGAGGGTGCATTCATTTATGGAGATCAGTTGGAAGAGAGCAGTGTTTATTCTGCAGACTTCTGACCAGGTATACTTGTATATTCAGTGGGCTCCGGGAATCTTAGAAGCAAATACCCACAGTTGGAAGGTAAGCACTGAACAGGTACTGCAGTAATGCAAATGAAGCACTCTGAATTCTGCTCAATGGCTACATATTCTACACTCATACCAATGTACCTGTCACCTAGAATTTTACATCTGTGAATCTTGTTCTCTCCAGCCTCAGCACAAAGCTGGAATGTATTGCTAGTCATTTATGTATATGAAATTCCTGCTCTAATTTCAGAAGGCATGTTGACATTCTCCCACTACTATAAATGTCAGGATTGCTATACATTTATAGCAATTTTACTCTGATTGCATCACTCAGATTCCTAGCACAAAGATGCCTTCTCTGCTTGTTTCCTTTTTATCCAAGAATATAACATCCCTGACTTGTTTGTGAAAGCATACTTAAAGATTTTTAATGGTAATTCTCTGTGACAGATTCATCTTCCTTCGTGTCTTATGATTTGCAATCAAGTAGAATAATTAAATTGCAGTAACAGTTGCCTGGAGATAGGAAAACTATATGTAGGTGAAGGAGAAGTTTTTCTTTTTATTGTTTTACTATCTTCAATTTAAATTAAAAGGTAATTAAAAATAATACTTCTCAGTTATTTGGTTTTAGATTATTTTACATGTTTGTGTGTATTGCTTGCATGTTTGTCTGTGCTCCATGTGCCTGGTGTCGATAGAGGGCAGATGAGGGTGTTGGATATTATATAACTGTATTTATAGATGGTTTTGAGCAGGCATGTGAGTGCTGGGAATCAAATCCGGTTTCTCTGGAAGAATAGGTATTTTTAACCGCGGAGCCATCTCTGTAGCACCAATTCTTAAATTGTAAAAGAGAATAGGCTTGTATGAATAGGAGGAGACACTTAATTATCTTTAGTGCTAACATACATAAAACATGGTATGAAAAGAAATTTGATTGCAAAATATGGAAAAATCCAGTTTCTTACATAAGGGGTACATTTTTGTCCTTAGCCCTGAACACTGAATAATTTCTTCCTCAATTATAATAGTTAGTTGATGGATATAATGAGTGCCAAATAACTTTCCATTTTTGTTAAATAAGCTATTATAAAAATGAAACACAAACATTAAAAAATGAAGTAAACAATAGAAAAAATAGGAATTTAAAAAACTCATTTGAAAATGATGAGCTATTATTAAAAGATGAAAAACAAATTTTATTAAAATGCTACTTGGCTATCCTGTGCCATGGAAGATTTTGATCTTGACCTACTAGATTCTTACCTAGAAATTGTAGAATTATTTAAGTACTAGATACACACATATAACCCAGGCACACACATGTGCACGCATGCGTACACACACGTGCACGCACGCACGCACACACACACACACACACACTCTCACACACATATACACACAGCTGTCTTTCTGTTGGTAAAATACCATGACCAAGGCTACTCAAGGAAGAAAGTGTTGATTTGGGCTTAAGGTCCCAGAGGAGATTCCATAGTGGTGCCACACTATCAGGAACAAAATACTGAGAGCTCACATCTTGAACTGCAAAAACAGAGTAGAGAAAGCATCTGGAAATGCATGGGAGTCTTTAAACTCTCTAAGCCCACCTCCAGTAGTATCCTCCTTCAACAAGGCCATGCCTCCTAAATCTTTCCAAACAGTGCCCACAGCTGGAGACCAAGAGTTCAAATACAGGAGCTTATGGGGGCCATTCTATTTCAAACTAAGACAATTGTCATTATCCCAAGCAGATATTTGCTTTGTAAAATCACTTGGCGCAGACTTAGCAAATATTGACTCACGACTCCTTAGAGAAATATAGAGATAGGTTCTTGTATGCTCCTCTGCAACATTGTGCATGACCAATGTGCTGTTTGTGTTAATTGAGTTCTTTTAGCAGTGTGGTTATGAGATAAGCTAGTCTTGTCACAGATGAAAACCGGCTCTTTCCTATAAACGTTAACTGTATAGCATTTGTCAAAATCTTGAAAACCTTCTTTTGCAATGTCTTGAACCTTCAGAAACTGAAAATTTATTTTTTTCATGCCACATTATTTTTTGAAACATGCAAATCAGCTGGAACTAGGGGAGAATGATTTGACATTGTGTTTGTCTATTTGTTTGTTTGTTCTGGTTCTGGATAAGAGGACAATAAACTTCCCCAGCTTTCAATTTTAGAACAATTATCTAATTAGTGGTCATCTTAGAAATGAACGAATGTACCTTCCTTACTATCTTCCCATAGCTTTTATTCACATTCTATGGTTATTTCTCACCAACTTCAAACAGGAAGTGGAAATTTCTATCTCTTTTTGGATGTGCTATGCTGTTGAGTTATGACTATTAAACTCACAGCATTGTAATGAAACTGTGAGAATGAAGCTTGTCCAACTCATGCATTTTTCTCATGAGACATAGTTAGTGTTCCTGGACTTGGAAACACTAAATAGTGTTTGGCACTGTGCAAAAGGCCACTATAAAGCAAAAGAACAAGCAAATGTGGAATAATGAAAAAAAACAACATGGTTCAGAACAAATGGAGAGAAAGATAACCAGTTACAATGTGATGCATGAGACAAGAAGACAGAGCACTCCCTCGTTTAATTTCAGCTTGAAATCTGCATTTTATGAAATTCCAGAATTTCATTACTGCTTGTATCCCTGTAAATGACTGTGAAGCTTCTACAAGTTTGGGATCATTGCTTGGTTTCAGTGAGTACATAGAGTTTTGAATGCAGAAACTATGAAAAATGAGGCTCTAGTGTATATTTGTGTTATTTGGTTCTCAGTATATCAGATCTGGGTCATTCAAACAGAATTTGTTTTGAGTACTCTTCATACACCTAAAGGAAAACTTCTTTGGAAAGTAATAGGTTACAGAAGATATCTTTCTTCCCAGCTTTCCCTGCATTAGTGTGCCTCATCCCCTACAATATTTTATAATATATATTTATTTTACTTTTTGAGATTACAATAAAATCACATCATTCCCTTTCACCACCCCTAAACCATCCCCATATAGTTCCTACATGTTTTCAAATTTGTAGCCTTTTTTTTCCTTCATGAATTGTTGGTAGATATGCTTTTGTTCTAGTCCTCAAGTACTACATTTTAAATAAAAAGTTTGGAATATGTCAAGAAGTCTTGGTTTTAAATTTTGCTTGTGTGTGTGTGTAGGTGTGTGTGTATGTGTGTGTGGGGGCTATGCCATCTTTGGCAAACTATGAAACTTCAAGTAAATTTTATTTTCTTAGCTAAATATATCACAATACTTTCCTTCTAGCAATAATTCGTGAATTATAAATAAAAATGTTCACCTGTTACTTTTTAAGTGGTAATTGATTTTGTCTATCTAGATTGGTAGATAAAAGCTTTGTTAGGATTCATATAAAATAGGGGGATAAAAGTGTGGGCCTGGGAGTCATTTATCTGCTTCTACATTTTTCAGTGTGAAATTGTAAATACAGGGCTGTGGTGAAGCTTCTTCGAGCATGAGTCCCTGGGCAGCCACCACATGGACCAGAACCCTAACTGACACATTCTGTGACATGGGAGTGAAACAAAACTATATTGTACTCTGACAATCTTAATGCCGAACTGTGTGGTGGCAGTAGTGTATTGCAGAACAGATTCAGGAATTAATTAACTTTCTTTGTATAGTCAAGGCAACACTGATAAATAGTCAGAGCCCATATGCCTGTAACCTTCCTTAGGAGCAAACAACCATGATAGTTATAAAATTATGAAAATGGAGGGTAGACTTTCAAGAGCTTAGTAAAGATTATGATGTGTTCAGTCAGTCATCAATGGGAGGAGTGAGGTGTGTGCCAAACAGATGGTACTGTAAGAAGGGAACAGCTCAAAGAGGAATTTAAGTTGTAGTAAAATCCAATACATGGATAAGAGGATATGAAAGTGATAGTCTGTTCGGAGAATGTTCCAGGTACAGCACAGTGAGTGTGAACTTTAACAAATGTTTAAGGGAGAAGGCACTGCTTAAACCTGGAGCAGTGTGGAAGCATTCCATACAAGGAAGCAATTGAAGACTTCGGAATAAGAGAATGAGGGTGGCAAAGGCCGGCTGTGGAAAGAGTTCAGTCCCCAGGATTGATATGTGAGGTCATGCTGCATGCAGAGAGCATAATAAGAGACCCTCTTCTCATATTGTTTAAATGTTAAAAGCTAAAGCTTCTAGTCCTTGTGGGGAAAGAGCCATCCTTTTAGAAGCATAGAAGGAAAAAGGATTATACATGACCAGTGTATCTGTCAACAATGGTACTGCAATGCTGTGTAACAATAATGAGGACAACAAACTAGCAATAATCTAGTAGGTTAGAGCCTATGCATTGTTTTTCCACGCATGATAATTCTGTACTTGGCGTTAACCAAATTTAGGTTGGAATTGGCCTGAGTCAGTAAGTCCAGTTCATCTCTATTTCACTTGTCTGGTTATACAAGAGCAGTAAGCATCTGGGATGTTTTCCGTCCACATTAACACATGTGCAAGAAGATAAACCCAACTGCATAAAATAAGTACAGTTGAAACATCTGAGCAAATTACAGTGATCCACATTCCATGATGCAAAACAGTTCACGCAGACAAACCAAAAGTTAAAGTGTGACAAATTACATCTTTCCACCATAAACTCACATGACGCAAAGTATTAGGATTAGTTTTTAAATCTATCTTGCCACTTTTGGCAGAAGGGAGAGTTAAACTTATTCTCAAAATTTGAATTTGACAGACAGGAATACTATCCACCCTATTTAAATAGCTCCTGGAGCATGCCTCAAGTACCAGACAGTGGATCTCTTTTAGTGGGGCCATTTCTGTGATCTAACACCCAAACAAAAGCATTTGAGGGAGTGAAAATGTATTTGGTTTCAGAGGGTTCATTATAGAGTGTAGGGCACAGTGAGCTTACATCATGATGAAAAGGAAGCAGAAACAGGCAAATGACAGTACTTAGGAGACTCCCTCATGCCTAGACTCCGCCACTTTATTCTGTCCAGGTCCCAGAACAAGATATTCGTTCTTCCATAATCAGAGTAGAGAGTGTCTTCCTCCCCTCAGTTAATCATCTTTGGAAACACTCTCACAGCATCCACAGGAGTACCCACCAATTTCCTAGGGGATTCCAAACTGGTCAAGTTTGCACTGATATATAATCCTAATATGATTCAAGTTTATTTCTACTTTAAACACCCATGAACACTGTTCTTGTCCCAGAATGTCTAGATTTTCTTCTCTAAGATATTGGTAAGTCACCTTACCATCAATGACTCTCATTTTCTTGACCTGTCAATTGGATATACTAGTCCTAGCATCTGCATACTCAATGATGTAAGACAGAGCATCTAGAACATCACTGGGTTGTGAGGTAACTGATTTTTTGCTAACCCATTTAATTCACACAGTATCTCTACCTGGCAGGCATTTTTCTAGTCTTCAGATTGTAGAAACACCCAAGGAAGAGAGACTCTTCTCACATTAAATTGTTAGCAGATATGGTGTATCTAAATTTGCCCTGCCCAGTTCGTACACATCTTAGAGAATCCATCTTAGAGAATGCTGGTGTCTTGCTATCTACTATAAGTAAATCAAAACTATTTTTAGGTATGTTTTTGTCCTCCTCCAAAACTACTACCTTATAGCTATATTTTGTTTGGTTACTCTTCCACTGGTAGGAAAGGAATTGCTTCTGTGGCAGCAGAAGAGGTGAGGAGAAGACGGCAAAGCATGATGAGAGAGGAAAGGCCTCACTAACTGCAGGATTCAGGCTCCAGGTTTCCTTCCCAGTTTTTACTGGGCCTCCAGAGGTCAGTCTCATTTCTAATACTTAACTGCTTCTAGGGGAAAACCACCTAAAAAAGGCAATTCTCTCTTCTAATGGACAGAGCTTTATTTCCCATTTGCTTGCACTCAGGAGGCTTCTCAAATTTTATTTATTTATTGACAAATAGACTGGGGACTTTTGTTTAGAGCAGAAAGAACAATATGGGTGATGGAAGAAATTATATTTCACCCATCTAGCCTCGTATGCCCAGCTGGCATAATCATAAAACCCTTTTCAGGAGCCACTCGGCCTCCTGATGCTTACATAATGTTTAGAGAGACCACACAACATGATAGATTGCCAGTCACTAAACAAGTCGCTAGATCCAGGATTTAAAAAAAAAAAAAGGCCTTGGGACAAAAGAGAATTCTTCCAAATGGTCAAAACCGAATGTAGGTTTTTCTTAAGAAATTTGTCTTAGATAAATTGATAGTAGTCTTTGTAGCTATTCCAAATCGTCGGCACACAATTAGAAAAAATCTGTTCTTCTGACAGTTTATGAAGTTCAGTCTTTGGAAATTGGAAAGCAAAGCTTGGTTCTAACTTAGAAACCAAAGATATGTAATTAATTAGTTCATGCAGGTTTCGGGAGGAAAATGGTGTTGCTGTGTTACAGTAATAATCCCAGTTGTTGAGTTATCAGCAAACTGCAGCTCCTGTCTCAAGGGAAAGAGCCATGTAATTTAACAAATCACTGTGTTTTGGGCTTTGACACTGCACAGGCTTTTCAATTTCCATCTGCTCCTCTGCTTCATTAGTATTTTATTGTTGCTACAGTCAGAAACATTTTGATAGTTTTTCTCTCTCTAAAATAATGTGCCATCAACCATCTCTGTCATCCCTTTGGATACCTAAAAATGGAATGTCCATTAGAATGCTAAATAGCATTTAGGGAGTATTATTTTGGACATTTCCCCATGAGTCCAAGATGGCTACCTTTGGCTACACAAGAATAACTGCTTTGTGTATGAAAACAAATATGGAAATTTTTATGGAGAAGAAAGCTGTCCTCCTATATATTGTTTAACCATCTTTTTATTGGATGAGAACATGATAAAAAATACAGTGTGTTTGCTTGCAAATGCACATACATCCAATGCTCATAAATAACCACATTCTTTTCAGCTCAGGATATGCATATAGATCCAAATCTCTCTCTCTCTCTCTCTCTCTCTCTCTCTCTCTCTCTCTCTCTCTCTC
>JADRCD010198414.1:0-14293 GCA_019843815.1 Montemys delectorum | reverse complement strand
CAAACACATATGCACACATATACAGAGACACACAGACACTACAGAGAGAAGGGAGAAGGGAGAGGAAAAGAGAGAGATACAGATACACAGAGAGAAAAAGAGACACAAATGCACACACACACACACACACACACACACACACACACACACACACATGTACAGACAGGAGAAAGAGAAGGAAAGGAAAAGGGAGAGATAACTAAATATAAGGCCCAGGGAACATTTCAAACCAGGGTGGCAAATGTCGTAAGAGCCAGAGACTAGTGTGTGTTTCTAGAGTGTTTCCTAGACATTACATGGAAGCTGCACCCATGAGATAAAATGAGTGAAATTGCCAGAAAACAAGATATGTATATTGACATCACCAACTGACATGTCAATGTGCATTGGAGAAATTATACAACCCCCCACTCACTCTTTATAGATAAAGAGCTATAGACAATGACTATCCACTAAGAGATCAGTCTTTTCTTGGGTTGAGCCTCCTAATACGTTATCCAATCCCAAGAAGTCACATGCACCTCTGAGGAACACTACGTGGGATCAGTAAGTTTTATATCTACACAGAGTTATAGAAAGAGAGGTTATGAGTTTATAAGGAAGTGGGTGGACAAGGGAGGCATGGGAGGGTAGGGAGAATTAAATTTAAATCATGAAAATATTATAGTCATGTATGAAATTTAAAAATAAAAATAATAAGAGAAGAACAACAAAAAACATGTCATAACACTCATCTGAAGAATACTGAGGAGCAATGCTGAAATGCTGGGAAAACGGCATGAAAATAATGTGGAACTCATTTGATATTAGTAACTACTTGGTAGATGCTAACGCACTGATGCTTTGTCTCACGGGAAGTGATTGACACCAAGCTCTTGTCTAGATACAGCTACCCTTTCCTCATTGATTTAGCCAGTCCTTTTTTGTGATCCTAGTGCACAGACCTGTAATCTCTAGGGAAAATGGGCAAGCCTCTTTACTAAAGCAAAACACTGCTTCCAAAAGGCAGAGCTGTGCACTTGTGAATTTAGATAGTACTAAAAGCTGTTCTTTTGTTTTGTCTCTGTGCCAAACATTCTAAAGCACGTGTAGCTTCCTTAAAGCAGATTCCTTAAGGTTTCTAAGGTCTCTTACATTTGTGAGTGGTGAGATGGGAGAAGAATGGCCAGCCCTCTGCCCTGCTGGAGCCTTCCTTTGGGTTGGAAGCCCAAATACGCCCCACTATAGAAGGAATCAGGAAGAAAGACAGCCATGCCAAGGATAGAAATTAAAAAAGCATGGTACTCAGACATCATTTTAATAAGATCTCACTACTAGAAATGCTCAGGTAAGATTCCTTATTCCAGAATGTTCCCAGAATGCTCAGCCTTGAAGGTACTTCATAATTCATCATATCCCAGATCACTAACCTAGTATGATGTGGCCAATTACACTTGGCCGCTCCAGTATAATTCGATGGCCTCTGTGTTACTTTAATAAGCCCAGCTAATACTGGTCTGGTGCTGGCTTGTGTGCCTGCCTGAATGCTCTGATATCTTCAGGGATAACATCGCATATCTCTAGGAAGCTGACCTCGTTCATGATTTCCACGGATATTGGGACCGTTAGCTAAAGAAAACTAAAAATACATAAATCCCTCTGCCAAGTTCACAGAAGTCTGTGCGAGGCCATTAGACTATCCCAGGTGGGGGACAGGAACTCTAATAAATGTTATTTAAACTCCAAAAATAAGGTGACCTCAATTGACATCTGCTTTATAATTAGTAGTGCTGGCTTTAATGTATTATTTATTATGTGTTCCATGCTCTATAGTTTGGATCAGGATGGGGGGATGTATCATCTGGTACACAGAGAGGTCCACTATCATCCACTCTGTTTATCGATGAGCTTGTGTAGTGTTTTGTCTTCTCATACTTAGACAAACAAGAAGGCATAAAACATGAAAGACCACTACCTGCTAATGTCAGTGATGCCGTACTCCTTCTGAAGACGGATTAGTCTTTTTCTGGAATCCTGTGCTGATTCTGCCTCTCCAGCTGTGATGTGACCTTCTTACAGAGGCAGAACTCTGTGAAGGACTGAACCCCTGCTAGAGACACAGGGGCACTCTCTCCTGCTTTGCTGACACATGTAATACTCCTGACCCAAGATCTTTGTAGATGAATAATCACAATTAAGATTCTCTGCTAGACTGGATAAGCCTAGCCCCCCAAATTTTCTGTTAAGTTTCTAATAGTTATTTGTAATTTATTACTTTTGTCATTGGCATTACAGTAACTAGTTACTTAAGGTTTTGGCACTTCTCTTTGCAAGAAGGAATGACTTTTACTGTATTATGTAAGGTTATTTTATCTATTCTGCTTGTCAATTCTGCATGCCAATAAAAAGGATACCTTAAAATCATGACAAAGATGAGTTTAGAAGTTATAGCCTTAATTCTCTCTCAAAAACTGAACCTCTTTGGTCACGATAGTTAAGTAACTAACATAAAGAATTTACAATACATAGCTAGTTTCTAGCAAAAAAAAATTATTATTTTCTTCTTCAGAAGTGGTTGTGTATATTACTCATTTTAATAAGTAAAAAAGACGTGTTAAATCAATTTCACATTGTCTTGTGTGTCATTTTTCTATATACTGCTACTGGCTTTTGATTTGTTCCCGTTGTTCTCATTGACTCAGAAAGAAAATTGGGCATTAAGGGGAGAGAAGACTTTTTTGAAAAAAATAAAAAGAATTACAGTCAGAAGTATGGGAGAAAAACAAGTAAAAGGAAAACTGTGGGTGGGAAGGAGCATTGAGATCCTTGCATTGTTTATATGAAAAACTCTGAAACTGGTCACCATGGAGAGAACAAGTGACTTCAGACTTCTCAACCTTAAATAGGACATCTATAGCACAGGGTTGCTATATGCCTGTTCATGGATCAATGTAGATGAAGAAAAATGGGGAAAGCCAGAGTTGGCGATAGCGGAATAGATGCATATATCAACTCACAGAAGTAGTGATAGCATGAAGAAGATCTATTCAAGCTAAAATCA
The DNA here is from genome assembly GCA_019843815.1 of Montemys delectorum. Classification (NCBI taxonomy): domain Eukaryota; kingdom Metazoa; phylum Chordata; class Mammalia; order Rodentia; family Muridae; genus Montemys; species Montemys delectorum. Next base: position 11,253 of record JADRCD010198414.1, on the reverse strand, counting down.
GAAGAAACTTCAGGACAAGGTGGAGGAAGGAAGGCACAGAGTGCCACCCCTACCTGAGTGACTACTGGTACCTGATGGCTGTCTGGAAAGGGAGAGTATTCTGTAAAGGCATGACCTCTGCAAGTCAAGCAAGCTCTAGTGCATGTCCGCACACCCAAGCCAGCACTGATAGGACTAGGTAGTTTTAGAATGAAGGACGACACAAAATTTGACAGATATGGAATGAGGGTAAATGTGAGAGATGGAGTTTGGAATAAAATATTTAAAATACAATCAATAAAATTCTCAAAATGCAACCAAACAGTTCCCTGAAACTGGGCTGCTAAGATGCAAAAATGGTAAAGGCTCTTGAAGCACAAGGCTATTGGACTGAGTTCCATCCTGAATCCCATGGAAAGGTGGAAGGTGAGAACTCATATCTCATTTTGTCTCCTGACATCTGCATATGAGTTGTGGTACACATATGTTCCACCAGCACCTCACATCCCACCCCTACAAAATACACAGATGCTAATAATAATATTTCTTAAATAAAAATTTAAAACTCTAAGACCATAACATTGAGCTAATGTAAATTATCACCAACAGGAGTACTCAATTTTCCTTATTACCTTTTTACTATCTATACTGCTCTTATCCAATAGAGTGTCCTATTTAAATATAGGAAGCCTTCACTACCTCTTAGATTCAGACACTGAGGTAGTCAGAATCCAATTTCAGATCATGAATCATTTACTATAAAGTAAAATGGCCTGGTGAATTCAGGGAAAAAAGAAAAATAAACATAACTGAAGCAAAACAGAGATATACACTGAAGTCCCCTGAGCATCAAATGTGAGTTATTCATGTCAGGACAAATTCTACTGTAAAGCCAATGGAGCTTTGAAAGACACAGTGCTGTTTTTTGACACCCCCCCCCCGACACCTTTCTGTGCCAGCTACATCCACCTTGGGAAGGAAGGGCCCCGTTTACCAGGAATTGATGTGTCTTTAGTTTTAGTTGTTCAGACAGCTTCCAGCTTGGGACCTGCCTTGGTGCTGATTTATTGCTTTGAAGTTTTCATGAGTCTATTTTTTTATTTTTTGTCTCTTGATCCAGTAGGATTTTAGCAGATAATTCCCATTTCTCTTCCATGGTGTTTGCGATAGTAGACTTTTATGACAGGCTTGTTCTCTCTTTTTTTTAATGGCTGGGTAGAATATATTTCCCAACTGTGTAATTATTTTTAGAGTTTATTGAGAAGTTTGTGGGTCTAGCTTCCCCTATATAACAAGGACAGTGAATTCTGTCTCGAACCTCTTCCCCACTTTGAGAATTGAATTGATTTCCTGAACCATGTTAGGTAGAATACATTTTTCTTCCCATTTTGACAATTATTTCAATTTTTTTCCCACGGTAAAAGCTATGGAAATTTTAAAAGAAAGTGGTTCTTGTATATTGTTCCTAAATTCCTCTAAGATTTTTATTGTCATATTATACAGGATAAACACTCTCCAAATGCCACCAAAAATGAGAAGAAAAAAAAACAGTGAGTACCTTGTATCATTTCAGTTCTGCAGCATTATGCATTTTTCTTTCACTGTGTAAGATGCAAATTTATGAGGAAAAGCTTAGCATTTTAGTGGGCTGATGTTGCACAGTGTTTATAATAGTTCTAACAAGAAAGTGGTGTAGGGAATCACTGGAGATTTTAGTTATTTTTTGGTTAATGCTTTAGGAGGATATGGGGGGAACTTTATGCCAACAGTTGCTATACTCTTTTTGTATGAGAGAATCATATTGCATGCTAGAGATGACTATGTTGGAGAAGGATGATGCGGGCAGGAAGAGAAGATATAACAATGGTAGAAGGACTAAATGTTCATTCACAGTTTCCCATTTTTTTCCAAGTGCTCTTGGACAAGTAGCATTGTCTACTACAATTTCCTATTATTAAAATCAGCATAATGAAAATTACAAAGAGAACTGTTCTGAATAACAAGATATTTGCATAGAGTACAGGTATATATTTTGTATTAAAAGAATTGTCATCATTATTATGAAACAATTCTTAAATTCCAGAGACCTTCTATTATCATGAGTCAGAATATTATAAGTAGAAGGGAGAATCCAACTTGTTCAAGATAAGACAAGTCCCATGAAGGATCAGGAAAAGTGAAGGTACTAGGCTGCTAAGTGTTCATAAATGCCATGGGTGATTGGGTGAACAGAAACTAATGGGTTGTACCTTAAAAGTCTTCTTAGACCAGGCTGGCAGAGGGAGGGAGACACCAACCCACCCACAAAAACCTTGGACTCAATATTTGTCCTGCCTATAAGGTGTTCAGGGATAATGATGGAGCAGAGATTGAAGGAATGGCCAATCAAAGACTTGCCCAACTTGAAACCAATCCAATGTGAAAGAGTCAATTCCTGACACTATTAGTGATACTTCGTTATGCTTGCAGACAAGATCCTAGTATAATTATCTCCTGAGAGGCTTCATCTGGCAGCTAATAAAAAAAAAATACAGAGACTCACAGCCAAATGTGAGGTGGAGCTTGTGAGTCTTGTGGAAGAATAGGGGATGGAATTGAGTGAGCCAGAGGGGGTCAAGAACACCACAAGAAAACCTATAGTCACCTAATCTGGCCCCATTGTAGCTCACAGAGACTGAACCACCAACCAAAGAGCATACATGGGCTGGACTTAGGCCCCTACACATTTGTAGCAGATATGCTGTTTGGTCTTCTTGTGGGTTCTCTAACACTAGAAGCGGTTACTGTCTCTGACTCTATTGCCTACCATTGCACCCCTTTACCATAGCTGGGCTGCCTTGTCAGGCCTCAGTATGAGAGGATGCACTTGGTTCTGCCATGACTTGATAGGTTAGAGTGGATCTGTATCCATGGAGGATGTCTTAGCTAGGGTTTTACTGCTGTTAACAGACACTATGACTAAAGAACATCGTATAAAAGAAAACATTTAATTGGGATTGGCTTACAGGTTCAGAGGTTCAGTTTGATATCATCAAGACAGGAACATGGCAGCATACAGGCTTGTGTGGTACAGGAGGAGCTGAGACTTCTACATCTTCATCTGAAGACTGGTAGCAGAATACTGGCTTGCAGCCAGCTAGGATGAGAGTCTTAAAGCCCATGCTCGGGCTGGTGAGATGGCTCAGCGGGGAAGAGCACTGACTGCTCTTCAGAAGGTCATGAGTTCAAATCCCAGCAACCACATGGTGGCTCACAACCACTCGTAATGGAATCTGATGCCTTCTTCTGGTGCATCTGAAGCTACAGTGTACTCATTTATAATAATAAATAAATTAAAAAAAAAAAGCCCATGCCCACAGTGACACACTTATTCCAACAGGGCCACACTTTCTAATAGTGCCATTCCCTGGTATTAGCATATATGAACCATCACAGAGGGTCTTCCCTTCTCTGGGAAAAATGGAGGGGTAACAGGGGAGAGTGGTGAGACTGGGACAGGGAGGGAAAGAGGGAGGACACTGCAATTGGGATACAAAGAGAGGCAAGCAAGGAAGCAAGCAAGGAAGCAAGCCAGAGTGACAGAAGGAAAGGGAGAGAGAGAGAGAGAGAGAGAGAGAGAGAGAGAGAGAGAGAGAGAGAGAGAGAGACAGAGAGAGAGAGAGAGAAGGAAGAATTACAGTTTCATAAAATGTTTTCTTTGATAAGTTAAACTTTGCTATGGCATTTGAATTCTCACCAGTGGGAAAGTTCAGAGTGGAAAAGTAATGCCAGTAAAAGGCTGGGTAGAAAAATCCATCATGACGCCAGTCTATGTGAAACAAAACAGAACAAAAAGCTAAAACAAAAACAAAAGCCCACAAAACCCAGAAAATGCACTTTTGATAGCTTTCCAATTTGTTCTTGAAGAATATGGTCTTACATGATTACCTATTTAGGTATTATTTAAGAAAATATCTAGTAAATAACTAGCAAAGGCCCAATGTTATGCTCACATACTGATTAGTGAAGGGCTTTCTCTTCTTTGGAATTTCCACCCTAGTGTGAAAGTACAGTACCAACAAGAAAGCAACAAGTACTGTGAATATATAAGATGCGGTGAAAGAAATGAGTAATGCATACACTGCAGATAAGTTGGAAAGAGCTATTTGTTCAGGTCAAGCTTTAATAGAGACAGAAAAGATAAGAGGGATCTCACATACAAAACACAAAGAAGCAACGTCTTATATTTACTTCCGTTGCTGTGATAAAGTATCCTTGCAAAAAAGGTAATGTAGGGGAGAAAGGACTTAAATTCAGCTTACCCTCCACATTACAGCCCATAATTATGGGGAAAACTAAGTAGAAACTTCAGTAAGTTCTTCATATCCTCAGTCAATAGCCAGGAGAAATGAGGACACGCATACTGCCTTGGACTTCTGTATAGTTTTAGATCCCCTGTTTAGGAGATGGGGCCACTCACAGCAGGCTGGGTCTTCCACATCAGGGTATTCAATTGACACAATACCCCAGAGACATGCCCAAGGTTCACACTGTACACAATTAACATTTAATTTCAGATGATTCTAGATTATGTGACATTGGCAATTAAAGCTAGATATCACACAAAAGTAAATTAGTGACTTGAGATAAGATGTTGTGAACAATGCAGGATCTTAGGCACCATTGTAGATCCCAGTCTGAGTCTTTATTTTGTAAAAGAGCCTAAGTGAATCATACGCACAGTAAATATGATACACAGACTTAATTACCCAATAGAGCCATATGTAGGTCTTTGGCTATGTGGGGAAAATATATCCAGTTATATAAACGGAAGCCAAGTTGGAAGGGATTGAATGACTAGGTTATAAAGTGTGAAGACTTCAAGTGTGAATAATATGGTGCCAAAAGGAAACAGAAAGTCAAGAATGAGCATGTTCTCAGCACTTGGGAGGTGTAAACAACTGTCAGGAATTCAAGGTGATTCTTGTATATCAGAGCCGGTCTGTACTATGTGAGAGACCCTGTGTCAAACAAATGAACAGAACAAAAGACTGAAACTAAGTTAAATGATGTTAAGTCTAGCTGGCTGGAGCACTGCTTTATTCCTAACACTTTGGAGGCAGAGGCAGGGGTATCCATTCAAAGTCAGCCTGAGTTATACAAGATTCTGTCTCAAAAAACAAAACAAAAACAATAAAATAAAGAACAAAAATATCAACCAACCAGGCCCCTTAGAGCTCCCAAGGACTAACCACCAACTAAACAGTACACATGGAGGGACCCATGGCTCCAGCTGCATACGAAGCAGAGGATGACCTTGTTGGGCATCAATGGGAGGAGAGGCCTTTGGTCCAGTGGAGACTGGATGCCCCAATGTAGAGGAATGCTAGAGTGGTGAGGCAGGAGTGGGTGGGTGGGGGACCACCCTCATAGAAGCAGGGGGAGGGTTTCTGGAGGGGAAACTGAGAAGGGAATAACAGTTAAAAAGTAAATAAATTAAATAACCAATAATAAAAAAGAAAGAGTATTTGTTTGCACAATGATAACATTAGTTGGTATGAAGTGAGGATGTGAGGAGATGGAATGTGTAAGGAACAGTATTCTTAAGGATGCTCATCAAAGGATTTATCCTGACAGTTGTGATGGGGGCAGTGACACCTCTTTCACTGGAATCAGAGGGAAGGTGAGAAAACTGTTTGTCCTGCAGTTTTATTGAGGGGAATATGAGCACATTCTGGCACACTAATTGTCTCTTATCATCGAAGCGTAAAACACAAACATCAGCTATAAGCAAAGGGGAAGCAAAGGGAAGCATCTTATAAAGTAAGAAATTATAAGATAAATTTCTTTGGAAAATGGAAAGACAAACCTTAGAGGAAACCATAGTAAAACTAACTGCTAGAGTATGGGTCTATGTTAATGCAACAAACAAAATTTGCAGTAAGATTCTTATCTATTGCGTGATTTTATTTTCTACTTTGTGCTCAACTTGTATAGGTTCAAGCATAGAGAAGACAGATGGTTGGGTTCCTATGAGGTTGGGGTTAATAATCAGATGTCACCCTTGAACACTACAGTCTGTCCAAATCAAGTTCTTAGCAACTGTTTCTGTCTGCAGATGTTAGAGGTGAGATGCAGATATTCACCTTGAATTATAATAACAAGGTGCTGATTATCATCTTCCTGTGCATTTAGCTTTCTTGTGCATATTCTGTAACCCTTGAACAAATTCTATGGCTGTGGTATGGTCAGCCCCATTTTACTATTAAAAGATCAACTAAATATTTAAAGGGGTCTAGTAAACTATAAACCAGCATCAGATTAGAATCTATGTGATGATAAATCCCACCACCAACCAGTGTCAGTCATTCGTTATAGAATTGAAAGAATCTTAAAACACAAAAGAAAGATTTTGTTCCGTGTATTTATGTTTTTCTTCATTTTTCTTTTCTTTGAATTAAAAAAAAGAAATACTTGATATTTTCAGTGGACATTTTACGCTGTTCTGCCATCAGCAGAAAGAATGAACTACAATGGTATGATTCCTGTCTTTTTAGAGATTTAATATATAAGTAAGCAATCTTGGAACCCTTGCTTGTAGTGTTCCTTTCTACCATGTGAGAAATATGAAAAGGAGGTTCAGGCTAGGGCGTATAGGCTATAGGGAGGCAGAGCTTCTTTCTTATGCTAGAAATTAAGAGCCTCATAAATGCATGTGAACACTGGGCCATGGGTTATACCCTTAACTACTTTTGGGGTCTTGAGAAATCGACAAAGGATTTAAGTATGGTTTGAATATCTTAACTAGTAAATAAGAAATATGTCGCTCTTTCTCTTCCGGTCCCAGGCGGTGCGGGAGCCGCGGGTTACCGTGCAGACATGGCCAAGTCCAAGAACCACACCACACACAACCAGTCCCACAAATGGCACAGAAATGGCATCAAGAAACCTCGATCACAAAGATACGAATCTCTAAAGGGGATTGACCCCAAGTTCCTGAGGAACATGCGCTTTGCCAAGAAACACAACAAGAAAGGCCGGAAGAAAATGCAGGCCAACAACGCAAAGGCAGTGAGTGCACATGCAGAGGCCATCAAGGCCCTGGTGAAGCCTCAGGCCATCAAGCCCAAGATGCCAAAGGGTCCCAGCTGCAAACTCAGCCGTCTGGCATTCATCGCTCACCCCAAGCTTGGGAAGAAGATTCGAAGCTACATGGCTAAGGGTCAAAGGCTCTGCCAACCAAAGCCCAAGGTTCAAACAAAGGCAGGGCCCAAAGCTCCAGCTAAGGCCCAGGCTTCAGCTCCAGCCCAGGCTCCCAAAGGTGCCCAGGCCCCCAAAGGTGCCCAGGCCCCTGTGAAGGCCCCATAGAAAAGGCTCCTGCCAGTGTGAAGATGGATGGACTGCTGTGACACACCTACTTACACAGTTTGCAGATGACCAGTGTCCTATACTGTTTTTACAAATAAACTGGAGGCAAAATCAAAAAAAAAAAAAAAAAAAAAAAAGAAATATGTCATTTATTTGACTTACTTAAACTCTAAAAAAGGTTAAATGATGCAATTGCAAACTATGAATTAAACATTGCTGTTAGTTAACTAAATTATCCAATGGCAAAAAAGGTTGGAGATAGATGTTAAGAAGTGAAGATGGCTTAGAGGAAGGCACCAGCAGGACAACTGGAGTTGACTACTTTGCATGATCTAACTTTGGCCATTTAGAAGTTTGAAGTCAGTATGGCTGAACCCTCCACTATTGAAGAAGATTCTACTACTGTAAGATGAAATACATTCTAACATGACACCAAACGTCATGCTGGGTTGGGAATGTGACATACTGTTTGCCCTTCCAGTAACTGTTCTATGAGAAGTGTCTATGAGAAGGATCTTGTTTGTTTTAATACAGTTAGAACAGTGCTTATTTATTTTGTGTGAAGATAGAGAGGCATGTATGCGATATACTCACATGGAGGGCAGGAACAATGTACAAAAGCTGCTTCTTTCCTTCTACCATCATTTTTGGGGAAACTGAACTTGGATCATGTTTGGTAGCAAGCACCTTTAACACAGGGCCATTTCACTGGCCTGTGACGATTAACTTCCAACCTTAACATTGTAGATGTTCCTTGAATCATTGTTTTGGAATGTCTCATTTGAGAAATGTAATCTGCAGATGGTCTCTGATTTATGATGGTTCAGTTTGTGATTCTTAACTTTATGAAGATGCAAGAGAGATACATACTTGGTGAAAACCATCTTTGAGGTTTTGAATTTTGAGTTCCTAAACTAGTGATATATGTTAGGATACTTTCTTGTGGTGTTGGACAGTGGCAAAGTACCATAGTGTCCAGTTATATTGTCAATGACTCAGTTAGCAGTCAGTGTTCTTCAGTGTGTTGTGCTGTTCAGTTGTGATGTTTGATAGATTAGGTGAATGCAATAAATTGTCCAATTAGAATGGTTTTAAGTCACAGTAATTTTATTGATCTGTAACCTGATGGTTAGTAGATGGACATCTGAACTGTATACAATTAATTACACATCTTCTAATTTCTTTCTTTTTTAAAATTTATTTATTTTTGTTTTTGTCTTCAAAATAGAGTTTCTCTATATTTTGAAGACAAAATAGAGTTTCTCTGTGTAGCCCTGGCTGTCCTGGAAAGCATGCTGTAGAGCAAGCTGGCCTCAAATTCAGAGATGGTTTGTCTCTGTTTCCAAAGTACTGGGGTGAAAGAAATGTGCTATCATTCCCAGATCTGATTTGCTTCTTAATTTTGAGAAATTATTTAAGAAATGACTGATAAATGAGGAAATAAGAAAAGGAGGCTTTCTTCTTTTAGGTCAGAATCTTTCTTTAACACATAGGTTATATATATATATATATATATATATCACACATATACGTATATATATATATGTACATAAAACACATAGGTTTTATGTACATATATATATATGTATTCCTTCTTATGAAAAAAAACAGGGAAAATCTTTATACAACCATGGATTATAGTCATGTGTCAAGGATCATAGACTTAATCAATTTATCATAAATAACTTCCAGGGATCATTAACAAACCTTTATGAAGACAGTGACTTATTTCCCCAAACACAATATTATGCCTGTTTTTCTATGTAAAAATGTTAGCATATTTCTGTTTCAGATAAGTCTCTAAGTATATAATGTCCACTGTGAGGAACTTAGTCTTATCCCATTTGCCCTATAATCCTACAACTTGCTCAACCATTGCTTCATTTTTCTCCAAACTAAGAGCATCGCCAAACTAAGTTCACACCTCCCACTCACATTAGATTTTGAAATGGTCCAGCTTTACTTTCCACCATGGCACTCCTCCTTTTCAGCTATCACATCACATTGCATCCTAATTTATTTGCTGACCTATGATTTACACTGGGAAATGAAGAAGCACTGTTTTCATTGTTGTGTTTCTTACACTTAAAAAAGGACAACTATGAATAATATTTGTGACAGAGAAGTCATGAATCACTTAGAAGGCTCTTTACTTTCCTTAAATCTTGGAGTAATTAACAATATGGTGGAAATATTTGCTGAATCTGCTACATGTTTCTTCCTTAGAGTAGCCTGGCATAGCAATGTTTTCCTGCACCCCCGCCTCCTGTCTTTCCTAAGTTAGGGGCCTTTGCTGCTGCCTCTTAGATTAGCCCAAGTGTCTCCACAGCTGAGAATGGAAGTGGAACTGAAGCCCAGTCTCTGCATTATTAATTTAAAACTAAGCAAACAAGACATAGCAAAAACATTGATGACCAAACTGCAACCTAGATTTGAGTTCTGTCTCGAGTGCAGTCAAATGTGGTAACAGTCTTGCAGTTCCTCAGTTTTCCTAATTTAAGGGAGGGATTGAACACAACTTTCATAAAAATCTTTTCTACACTTAAAACTGTATAATTCTGTCTCCTATGAAATGACACTTTCCACAATGTTTAATCAGCTGTTTTGCTCTTAGCTGAATGAAACAGCCAGCAGATGTCTAGATAATTGAAGTTCCCAACCACTAATAATTTCTCCTTCAGTTCTGCTGTCTATATTAGGCAAGTAACCATCATCCTAGACTGGCTGGTTAGCTAGTCCTGACTGTGGTACTAGAGAGATGTCAGGTCTCACTTCTGCTACCTTAATCCACCTGCTGCCTAGGTCATGGGACACGTGCAGCTTTGTGAATTTTTATACACTATCCTTGCTACCTAATTCCATAGCAAATTTCATGTTCTTATATTCATGAGTCTTTTGATTTCTCTAACTCAATAATATGTCCCACCACCTGGTAAATTCTGTGGGTGCTGTACGTATTCTTAATGTGCTAAAATTCATCATAGAGTTTTAATCTGTTTTCCTGTTTTCTTTCAAGGATCATCACAACTAGTGAGATTTCTCTACATTTAAAACTGCTTTTATTATAGACTGTGTTTGTAAATTTCCTTATTCTTTACTTCACAAGTTGGGTAGAAGATTTGAATTTTGGCTAATGTTTTCATGGTGCAGTCGAATGAAGCATCTTAAGCTTTCTGTATCTGGGAACGTAGTTCAGTACTTGCCTATCATGTGCAAAGCTCTAGTACTGTGCCCAGCACATCAAACAACCAGAATCCTTTTCATCTTGTCATACTGTTTTGCATACCTCAAGTCTTTCACAAAACTTAAAATATTTCCTATAATTGGCTCTGTTTGCTATCTGCCTTACTAATTTACAAGCTGTACAGTTAGACTGACTACCTTTATACTGTGTAGTAAGAAATCATAGCTTCCACTGAGATAGTATGGTCTCTATGTATTTGTCTCTTTACCGCACTGTTTTATTTTACAATTATTTGGCAACATTTAACTTTCCTCCACTGCCTTCAGGTTCCTTTGACTTCCTGCCTGGGTCTTATTTGTTTTGAATGTTTTCTGATGTTTTTCAAAACGCAAAACCTAGATGAGAACCAACTTCTAATTTGTTTTCTATAATATAGACATCACATTAATATTCTATTAATACCAAACGTAGCTAATAACTTCTTCTCTTAAGAAACAAACATACTACTTCAAAAACTCTATAAGGGAATTTCAAAAAGATTGTAAATGAAGGAGGTCTCCATCCCCCCCCCCCCCCCCCCCCCCCCCCCCCCCCGCCCCAAGTTTGTACTAAAGTTGTAGACTGGTGAGATAGCTTCATGGGCAAGGTGCTTGTGGTCATGCCTGGCTATCTGCATTTAAACACTGGAACTTACATGATGGAAAGAGAGAACTTACTTGCATCAGTTGTCTTCTTGCCTCCAC
>JADRCD010198413.1:0-12842 GCA_019843815.1 Montemys delectorum | reverse complement strand
CAAGAAAGCATTAGAAAGCAGTAACTGGGAAGCACTAACTGAACCATATAAGATTATACAGAAAATGACAAGGACCCTATACATTTCCCAAGATGAACCATATAAGATTATATAGAAAATGATAAGGACCCTATACATTTCCCAAGATGAGGCTTTCTGCTTTGTCAGTTTGCGTATGTGTCAGATTGATGTCTGTCTACTCCCAGTAAAGTGACTCCTCTTTTGCCCTTACAGAGGTGCCTTACTCAGTCTCAATCCGGGGACTTTGGGTGGTGCTCTCAGCCCGGCCCTAATGAGCAACAGTACACTGGCAACAATTCAAGGTCAGCAACATGTTTGTCTTGCGTGTGGTGCACCTGAGGATCCTGGGGGAGGTGGGGAGCTAGTGGAAGCCACCTGCCTTGCTAAAGATAAAGATGAGGGGAGAGGTAGATGCCTGATTAGGCTGTTCTTGGGGATCAAGAAGATATTCCTGTAAAAAAAGTTTTGTAGAAGCACATACAGGCTAGTGTGTGAGAACAACAAACACACTGGTATATTGTGAGAGATGTAAGCTTTCTTACAGGAATAGAGTTAGAGGTGGGTTGGTTTCCCTCCTGACGCTAACCTATCTCGAGGCAAGCTTCTTCAAGTACAACTACCCAGGTCCATCCCCACTGAGACTCAAGTGTTCTGCCTCTAGAAGTAAGAAATCATTTTTTTAAAATCATGCCCTTTGCTTTATTTAGTGATGTGTGAGTGTTCTCTTGACTAAAGGCTTCTCAAAGATAGCTTTCATCTTATCTGAAATTTATTCTCAAATTTGTCAAATAGTGGCAGTTAATAAAAGCTAAATATATTTTTAATACTTGAATCACTAACAAGTAGTCTTCTTGAATGGAAGTAGGTTCAAGTCATTGGATTTACAAATACTTGTAAGTAAATATCAAAAACTTGACACCTAAAAATAGAACTATAACTGACTGCTCTGCAGCTCTCATGACTCCTCCCTATTGATTTGTCCTACTCGCACTCATTAAATTGATTTCCGACTCTTTGGATGCATCAGAATTATAAATAAACGAACGAGCTGATGTTAGTAGAGCATCCTAGTGGAGGGGAAAGTCAGTAAAGAGGCACACTCTCTGCTACTGAGTAGAAGTTAGCTGATGTGTTATCATCGGTGTTATCTGGCTTCTCCGGGATCAAGTTTAATGTTCTTCCTGTTCTGGGCTCTTTGTCTATAGCTCTTGCTTCTAGTGGCTCTCTTCCAATAACGTCTCTGGATGCAACTGGGAACCTGGTATTTGCCAATGCAGGAGGAGCCCCGAACATCGTGACTGCCCCTCTATTCCTGAACCCTCAGAACCTCTCTCTGCTCACCAGCAACCCAGTAAGCTTGGTTTCCGCTGCTGCAGCCTCCACAGGGAACTCTGCACCTACAGCCAGCCTTCATGCCTCCTCCACCTCAACTGAGTCCATCCAGAACTCTCTGTTCACAGTCGCCTCTGCCAGCGGGGCTGCTTCCACCACCACAGCTGCCTCCAAGGCACAATGAGCAGGGCGCAGAGCTGGGCTGCCACAGGCTTTCCTCGATGCAGGGTGATAGGCTGGTACCAGCTGCTTAAGAAAATAACACCTGTCACTGGCTTCCTCCCACCATGTTACTCGGAGGAGGAAGACATGAAGAGAAGAAAAAAAATTACACATACCAGAAAAAAAGAAGAATGGAGATAGGACAGCATTTGCCTAATTTTATAATAAAGCAGTGTCTTTCCAGGATTTCCAGGATTACTTCATGGATTGGAGAACTTTCTAACCAAACGTTTTAAAGGAAAAAAAACAAACAAACAAACAAAAAATCAAAAACAGACAGACAAAAATAAGTGAAAGGACTACTTAGCATTTCCAGCAGTCCTGATGACAAGCTAAGGTGGGTTACCAGCTCCAGTAGGGGGAGGGCTTCTTTTTCTTTTTTTTTTCCTTTTTTTTTTTTTTGTTTTTGTTTTTGTTGTTGTTGTTGTTGTTGTTGTTTTCTTTTTGTTTTTTTTTTCTTTTAAAAAAAATCATTTTTATGGTCTGTTGTACAGGCCAATTAAGTCGTAACAAGGTGTTTATAATCGTATCAATTGTGTTGGGGGTTCCTTTCTTAACTGGTACAATTTAGGCAGGCCTGTATTACTGTATCTCTGATATTGTTTGTTTATACACACACACACACACACACACACACACACATATATATATATATATATATTGAACGTGTTTATCTCTTGCTCCTGGATCCTGTTTCAGTGAGCTCCCACACTGTGGGGAGGGAGGGTTGGGATAAAAGGAGACTGACGTTCTTAACTTTGGGGAATGTTGTTGCTGGTTTCCTTATCCTTGATGACTCTTACAGAGGTGCTAGAAAATGATTTTCTTTTGCCACTTATGCAAGAGGCTTGGTGCAGAAGCTGAAGGCAGTGTGTGCAAGCACTCCTGCCTCACACACGCCCTCCCCATCAGGCGGTGCCTTTGGAGCACTTGTGTGTAGGAAGGAATTCCTGCTGAACCGTGGCTCTCTCACTCACCCGAATCATTGAGCAGCCTGAGGCCCAGACCCTGCGGTGCAACAGTGATGCTTCCTTCTGCTTCCCAGGGGCAGCTGTGCCTGTTGCAGGGCAGGGTTTGGTTCCGAAGAGCGAAGACTACTGCAGACACCTGACTTGGTGGCTCTCCTGATTTCTTATCTCTTAAAAAAAATGCTCCTACTGTTAGTGTGTGTTTGTTTGCTTATTTGTTTTTTTCATTTTATGAAAATTTTTCATCTAAACTTCCTTTTATTTACTTGGTCAGAATCAAATTGACATACTGAAATTGGGCAACAATTCTCTCCCTTGTTTTCTAAAGCAATGCTGTTGGACTGTTTTCTACTAATTAGGTGTCCCAGAGAGGTCAATATGAAGAGCCTGAGTTTGCCACCGTTTCCTCTAGAGAGTCACAGACTTCCTGTCCACTGAGTGGGTCACAAGTTTCTCCAAGCCTGAGATTTTTCTCAGTTCTCTGACTGACAGAGGCCCTTTCCTGGCTGGGCAAGGGATCTGTAGAACTTCAGAGATATGCTGAGCAGGAACTTCTCAGCCTCAAGAGTCTCTTGGTTTGTTAGGCCCCTGCTAGGTAGATCTGATGACGACATGCATCTCCTATTTGATGTAAAAAAGTGATTTGCTCCTGTAATTGCTTTCAGGGTGTTTCTAGACTACATAAATGAGCCCATTGAAAAGGAAGAGCTTGTGAAAATGGATGAAGATGGATGAGGGTAATTTAGAGACTAAATTTCCCCATTTGCCAATATCCTATTATTATACTATCTGTACAAGCATTTTCACAATGACTCTGGATCCCTGCAGTGAAGCTCTAAGTTGCCCTTATTGGAGTCAAAGGTTCCCATGTGGTGTCTGAGGGCACTTGCTTCAGTTCCTGGTGGTCTGCACTTTGAACTGGGAGCGACTCTTCTTCTGATGGCTTTGCTTATGCCACAGGAAACTCAGATTCTGTGCATTGGTTTCTCTGCAGAGAAAGATCCAGAGAGGCAGTAGCAGACACAAATGTGTTCCTTTGCTGTTTTTCAGTTGGGAGACAGTCATATTAATATTAAAGGTCAGAAACACTTGGTCCCTTTAATTTTTTTTTTTTTTTTAGTTCCTTTTGGTTATTTCCCAGAGTATTTAATTTTCACCCCTGAATAATTTCTTTTACCCTTAACTTTTCCTAAAATCCCTCCAAAAATCAGTGAACTGCAAGCAGGGATACTCAAGATGCTCATCCACCTATTTTGTATGGTGTGGGTGTTTTGTTTGTTTTGTTTTGTTTTGTTTTGTTTTGTTTTTTTAAACTAAGCTTGAACCAAAGTCAATTTTTAGCAAGCTGCTGTACTAATGGACTAGATATAATGTGCAGTTCAAACACATTGAGGAGATAGATGCTACTGACAATTCTTACTCATTTTTCTTGATTAATTTTATGTGAAAGTTGCTGCTTGTTTTTAATCTTTTATGTTGGTAAATTGTAATACCCTCTGGGCAGACATTACCTTGATTTTAACTAGTTTGTTTAAGTGGTGTGTAAATAGGATGGCGTGTCAATTACTTACTTCTCCCCTCCGCACCAGCCTTTTCTCTCTTGTTAATTTAATGTTTCGTCTGACTTAACACTCTAACTTTAGTCTGTGCATGTGGTTTTAGGCCTGTCAATACAGTTTCTGCCCCTAGCAGAGAGTCCCTCCCTTGGGAGTGAAGAGGTTAGGAGGAAGAATTCAGGGAGAGAAATGCTGATTACCTACGAGACAGATTAGAAGTTATAGCATTAATTTTCAGAATTGCTACCAAAGGAAGTAGAGAGTCCCAAGGGGCTTTGGCCAGGGATTAAGGAGGACAGAGAAAGACCATTTCATCCTATGTGGTTAAAAGGATCTTTTTCCCAAATAAGCGTCCGCTACAGACTTTGATTTTAAAAATGATACTAAGTTTCACAGTTTTCCTGAGTCCTCATCTGTCTGTAGTCTCTCGTGGGTTTGAGAAAGGATTGCTGCCTTTTATGTAGTTCAGTTTTGAGGCTAGACTTTAAAACCAGCATAAATACTGTATTGAGAAGAAAAGGACCTTTAGATAAAGATAACTTTAATTTTTTCCTCCCCTTTTTCATGTGTTTAAAATTAAATTGTAAAATGAAAGGTACTTTATACATATGTAGACATGAAACACTACTAAAGCTTTCTGGTGGGTGTTCAGGCTAAAATACCTTCCGTCACCACCTCTAAATGTTCTGTTAGCCCTACTATACACAAACCCTTTGCTAGTTTTTACTTGACACCATCTTTTTTTTTTTTTTTTTTTTAATCTCAAATGCTTTTTGAACTGACAACTGTCTTCTAAGGTAAAGTACTCAGACTTAAAATGTCCAGCTGCCTTTTATGAGAGAGTATAGAAACTAAAGGGCTCATTAGACTAAAAGACACAGTTGAGGTCTGCATTTCTTGAATAAACAGCAGGTACGTTGTTACAACCTGCTATTTCATTCTTTTTTTCTACCCCTTGATATTTATGTTTGCTTTATTTCATCCCTAAATTTAGTTAACAGATAGTAAGCCAAAGACTAATTTTAAATACATTTTTGGGGATTCTATATTTGCCTGTGATAATGGGCCCTCCCTGGAGAGTAGTGAATGTAATTGTTTAATCCTGTTTAAGCAATGCAGTTTGGCATAAACTTTATTTATTTCCTGTGTAAATCTAAATGACAACAGAAAAATCTATAAGGCTTCTCACAAGAGCAGTCTTACTGTTCTAAGAATAGTAAAGTGCTCTGTTACCTTGAATGTCTCTGAAGCCCTATAGGCAGCTCCATAAAATGAGGAAACATTATTCCTAGCCATTTACTTCCTTTTATCTGTTGTCAGAAAAGTCAGCACCATCCTGTTTATGTAACTTGTTACTCCAAAATGGAACCAAAGGAATCCGGCTTTTATCTTGTGTAGGACCAGCCTATTTATATTTCATAAGCTTTATTAGAAAATTTTTTAAGGGATATCAATTAAAAGGTTTTAGGTGTGATCATCTTGCCAATATGTTCTATATCATCATTCATTTGTTTTAGGGGAAAAGCACAACTATACCTCTCTAATATTATTGTGTCTATTATCTATTCTTTAATTATTAGAAAGATAGGGGAAATAATCTCTTGACTATCCAGAAGCACAGGTTTTTGCTTGACAATATTTCAGTTCAGCTCAGTCATTAACATTTTTCTTGCTGGAAATGCCAGGTACATTTGTAAATATAAGGATATTATGTAAGGAAAAGTTCTTAAGCCATGTCGTCCTCACAAATCTTTCTTGACCAAGAGAGAATAAGGTCGTTGACCTAGGAAGGCAAAGAGACATCTATTTTCTGTTCTTCCCCAAGAGGGGAGAAATACTGCCCTAGTGTGCGGAAGACACTCTCCTGCTGGCGACCTGGGTTGACCTGGCCCTGCGGAACTCAGGCAAGTCTATAACCTGAGTACTTGTAAGACAGAAGGAAGGGCCTCAGCAACCTGGCAAGAGAGCTTGAACAGAGACCTTAAATTGACTTCTGAAGTTGATGAACATAAAGTGTACTTATTCCTCAGACTCTGTTAGAACTGTAAACGCTTAAGACTACCAATACTAATGTAAGGAAAATACTTAAAAGCC
This sequence comes from Montemys delectorum, assembly GCA_019843815.1. Classification (NCBI taxonomy): domain Eukaryota; kingdom Metazoa; phylum Chordata; class Mammalia; order Rodentia; family Muridae; genus Montemys; species Montemys delectorum. The sequence continues at coordinate 6,649 of JADRCD010198413.1, read as the reverse complement.
CTGAAGCCCATACATAATTATACAAGCGGGCAGAAATTGATGTAATAATTTATTTGTAACTGTTCCGAGTTCACTTTCATTTGTGGGTATGAACAGTATTTACCATGTTATATTGTTCATATAAAGAGATCCAGGACTATTTTGAAATTATTTTCAGATACTTGTAAAAACAAGACTTTCCTAATATTTTTGATTTTGAGGAAGAAAAGTAATTCTTCTTTGCCATTCCTCTGAGAATAAGACACTGTTCCATAGGTTTGCATTGGTTGCACACACAAACATAAGGCAGACATAAGTCACTTGATTATTAAAGGTTGGTGGAATGCTCTTTGCTGCCGCCTCCTCCTCTTCATCTGGGGAGAGTAAGTGTAAGGTTTTCCCAGGGTGGGCAGGGGCCTCTTGTCAGCAGTTGACCAGTCCATACCAGTGTCTGATAGCATTTGTGAACTAGGGTTTCTTCCCGCCATCATTCTATTCATGAACCAGTAAGCCAGTTCCTTAGTTTGACTCTTCTGCTCTTGGCCTTTGCAGGAAGCAGTAAGCTTGAGTATATCACATGTCGGTTCAGTGATCTGGATCTCTGCCTCTTTTCCTTCCCTTTTTCCTTTGAATGGTGATACCTTAATCTGTGAGAATAATGCTCGTGGGTAACAGCTTCTGGCACCTTCATAAAATACCTCAGCGTAGCTTAGCATTGTTACAGAACTGGTTTTAGACTGAAACCAAATAAGTATAAGAAAAAATCTTTATAAATAGTGGAAATAATTCTAGCTGTAGTATTTAGTTGAACTAATGTTCATTATGATTGATAAACATGATTGATGCTGTATGTATTTGGGATCCTGTTTATAGAGTTAGGGAGGGTTGGGTTGGGAGAAAGGAGAAATTGATTATGTTAGAAGGAAAATGTTGCTTGTGTGTATTTGTTTTTCTTTATATCTGTCTTGCCAAAGGAAACTTGATATTCCCTATGAATGGGTTGGGGGTTTGAGGCCTCTCTGTGATCTATATGCAGCACAGTATGCAGAAGAGTGCAGGTGATATGTGGGGTATCCAGTAGGTTCAGGATGCCCAGGGGCAGGTTTCAACCCTTCCTGTCTGTGGCTAGCATGCTCTTGCCCCAAGACCTGCCAGGCTCTCCTGATGATCCATTACCTCTGTACATAGCTAAAGCTTTGGCAAAGGAGGAGTATGCACATGTCCAGGTGTCTGGAGGCAGGTGAAAAGAGGCAGATATGGACGTGTACCCAAGGAATGGAGAGATGGGTGATGTATGTTGATCTAGGAAAATTAACGTGAAATGAGTCATCTTTTGTCAAGTTAGTGATTGCTGTGCTAGTTGTAGCCCAACATTTGTAAAACTTTATTTCCTTTTCTTATACCAAGGATAATTTTGTCTAGACCAAAACACAAAAGAAAAACCAAGCCAAGGAGTTGAAAGCTAACACAAGTCAAAAGCTAACCCCACCCTGTACTAAGGTGGGGCATTTAAGGACTGGGTGATGAAATGGAAGAAGAATTGTTCTTTCTTATGGGAAATGTGAGTGAGAAATTTTGTTGGTTTAGGAAAAAATTAAAGAACCTTTCTGCCCTCGTTCTGGGACAGACTTTCTTGGCTCCCTGAGTTCTGATGTAAACTATATCTCAAGAACTAATTTGTTTAGCACGTCCCGTCTCACAGAACTTGAGTGGGATTTGATTTTGATACCAAAGACACTGCTAGACCATTGCTTCTCCTTAAGCTTTCCAGACACTCACAGGCCACAGAGCAAACGCTGAGGTTGGAAAGCTTCGTCTCTGTTCTTCCCATTGGCCTCACCCCTTCCTCACTTTTGGAAGATGTCTTTTTGGTTACTCTAGCTTTGGGAAGAGATTGATTTTGTTCCTCCCAGCTGCTCTGTTAAGATTGGTAGAATTGCTCAGCATAGCATTGATACTCTTGCTGAGAAAGAAATTTGGGAGTGCAAAAAATAGTAGTAGAACTTTTATTTAACCTTTATCTAGTTCATACAAATAAAACTAGCCCATCCAAGCTGTTAGAGTAACAGTCGGGGTTTAGTTATGAAGAGCAGACTACAGCCGAATGACGTTTTCTTCCTCCCCTGTGGAGCTGTTTTGCTCCACAGTGTTTTAGGATATGGCTGCTGGGAAGTTAGGAAGTTCATTGTGTAGGCACACAATGATAAACACGGACAGGGAGAGAGGGAAGACCAACAACCATGATCAGGTTGCTAAACTTCATGAAAGCTTTACTCGTTATCTTCAGACTCCATGTAAAGTAGTATTAGTGCTGTGTGGTTCTCTTTCAAAGCATTAGGTAGGTTTGTATGGGATAGGGAGATTGAAGCTAAGAGTACTGAAACAAATGCTGTGGGAAACAGTGTGTGCATCATCAACACCATTTCAGCTGTGAAAGTGACGCTCCCAGGTTCAGGGAGGGGAACATTTTATGATCCTTCTGCATCCCTCAGTCTGCCTATGCTGCACAGGGTTCTACCACCCTTGCCACGTATGGTTCAAATCCAGAACACTGTCAGAAAGTTAAGAACGCAAAATGAATGTACTGGAGGAGGGAAACGCTGAGGTCTGCTGCAGTTTCCCATGTTCTCTTTATTGCTCATCACTGCAGCAGCCACAACCTCACAAAAGCAGCTTGAAGCTTCTTTCCTAAATTGGCAGTGCTATTGATCTCTATCACTGCATCCCAAGGTCTGCAGGCAGCTGGTGACAGTACAGTTCCAACAGGGCAGCATCCACATGGGAGCGCCTTATGTGATCTTGTTAGAGAAAAGTGGACAGAGTCAGTGTCCATCCAGCCCAGAGAGTGTCTCGGGGGTCTAAGAGTTACAGGAGGACACAAAATGCATGTTCCCACGCTGGTGTGACAGTGTCTCTCAGGAGCACTGTGGTAGGCTGGCTAGGGGAGATGTGTCTTGGGTTCCATTCCTGCACAAGTGACGTGAACTAGTTAGTGCTAGCCTGGTTAGGTTTAAAGTCACAGACAGTGTGGAAGTCGGGGTAGTGTGTTCAACAAGACTCTGACCATATTACAGCATTGACTTTCTACAATATAAATGGCAAATGGTGAGAAGACTTCCTCCCGCTCCTTACCTCTGCTTCCATGGGTTCACGGAGGGAAGAGGGTCCCTAGGGTGACCCTCAGCCATTGCTCTCCTCTGTAGTAGTGAAGGCTAGGTGAGTAAGAGTGGGGTTTTCTACCCACTACCTGTCCAGGAGCTGTTGTATACCTCATTTCTAACTCTTGACTAAGTAGCTTGCTTTAACTTCCTCTCAACCCTACAGAGTTGCCAAGTCTGCCCTCCGTCTTCTCAGCAAGGTTAAACTCTGGCCTATAGCATCATAAGACCTGTGGCCTGGGGTGGGGCTGCCCCTCCCCCACCCTGCCCCAAAGCCCCTGAATGTCTCTACTTTTAAGCTACTACAAACCGAGGGCAAATTGCAATCTCCAGTTTGTTTTTGTTGCTAGGGATCTTCACATGTCTCTTACCATGTTTCCCCCTTCACTTTGCCTTCAAGGGCGGCCAGCTCTCCTCTCCCCATCTGCCTCGTATTTCTAATGCTGGATATATATACATCAGCTTCTGCCCTTGCTTTTTCCAAGTGGGGTCAAGGCTGACCTTTTCCCTCTGAAGCCTTGGGGTTCTGCTCATTGCCAGGACTTGGTAGAAAGGACACAAAGGTTCATTTAAGCTGACCTAAGCTACACTTTTCATTGTTTCCTGTGTGACATGACCAAAAAAAAAAAAAATCCAAATATTTAAGTTTATTATTAATATATTATAATAATTATTATTATTTGACAATCTTATATCCGACAGGCTTTCTGGAAGCTGCTTCTCCAGCCCTTTCAACATTTTCTTTGAATGTAGTTCTTGCAATTCCCACCCCCAAAGTTGGGGGGAAAAATGCTTAACCAGGTCAGGTCATAATTCTGCTGCTATAAGCCAGGGGAGGGTGGTTTCTTTGTTTTGTTTTGTTTTGTTTTTCCATTTCCAGCCAAAACCAAAGATTTCTTAATGATTGTATAAACTCAAAACAAACAAAAAAACCAAAGAAAAGGGAAGTCTTCGGCCTCAATCCAGTCTGTGGCGTCCTGGCACTTGGAGGCATGCCAAAGGGTAGGTGGGGACACCTGGCCAGCTCAGAAGAGCGAGCAAGTCTTTTCTAAGTTGAGGGATTCATTCAGATGCATGCTCAGGAGTTTTGGCCTTGCTCTCTTGTAAGCACAGCATGCCTGAAAAAAATTGGAACATCAGGTTTTTCAAAACAAAAGCCAAAGTCCCATCAGCACCACAACTCATGTAACAGCGGCCAGGGTCACCACTAGACCTTAGCACAGGGCCTTAGAGCTGGGAGCTGCTACAGGGTGGCCAGGGACTCCACAGAGTGGGGACGCTGAAGACGCTGGCACAGGATTGGCTACTCTGCTGGGTGCTTTCACCTTTGGGGTGGAGTCTCAACCCAAGGGCCCTTCTGAGTTCTGAGCCTTCTTTCTCTTTCTGTTACTGCAACTGCTTCGAAGTGGCTGTCCTGTCTGTGAGGAAACATGCAGAACAATTGTCAAACTTTTCTTTCTTGTTTCTAGTTTTGTTTCCTTTTGCAGCACCACTGTGCAACTATGCATTGTATTTCGTAACCTTCGTGCTAGGTAGATGCCTGTGACTTTTTAACTTGGGGGCGGGTGGGTCGGGGGTTGCAAATGAAGGAAATTTTTACATGGATCTTTTTAATCTCAGTTGATTGGGGGAGGGGGGTTTTTGGTTCTAGGGTCATACAAGCTCTATCCCAAAGCAAAATCCAAATGTTAATAATACTAGCCTGATGCAGATACCAAAGACAATTTCTTTCCTGCAGAACCTTAGACTTGTGTATTAAGTACGATTACCCAGCACTTGCATTAGTCTAACCTCAGTAATTCCAAAGCTTAGATGTATATTTTGGTATATTTCCAGGATATTAAAAAAAAAAATGTCGTTTAACTTCTTGTTTGTTTCAGTGTAATGCTCTTAAAGTCATCGCATGAAATAACTGCGCTGTCCTATTCTTGGTAGTTTGAAATAATAGTATTTTTGTATGTTTTGGGTGTGTCTGTATGTATTAACATAACAGTTTTCACTGCCTAGGTGTTCATAATAAAAATGAAAGGTCCTGAGTGTACATACTGTTCAGTAACAATCTCCACCAGTGTCCACACGTGTGGAGTGTGGAGTCACTGACAATTGCCCAGCTGGGGTCTGGTTTTAAAGAGACGGTGATTGTGTTTTTTCTAAAGATGTTTGCTTCTGTCTTTAAATATCTTAACTTCCCCACTTGTTTTTTCCTACTTTTTTTATTAATATTGATTCAGGGGTGTTTTTCCACTGTTGTCAAGGGAGGAACACAAGGGAACTGGCACCTTGGCCTCCCAAAATATGTTATTTTATGTATTTTAAAATGTGAGTTTTGAGTTCTTCTTTGTGGAAACTTACAATATGATGTATATGATTCTTTCCAGAATTGCCAGCAGCTTTAATGAGGCAGTGGCAATTCCTGGGTAGTTTATTGGGTGTCCTCTTACATTTCTCCTTAGGATGACTTTGCAGCCTGGGTGGCTATTGTGTAGCCTCACTGCCCCAGAGCATCTATCTGTAGCCATTTCTCCTTCAATGGGAATATTTTATAAGATTCAGCTGATAACTCGGAGCACTGGCCCTAGTTATCTGTGCCCCTGGGAAATGTGTTTTTCTTGGTTTGGAAAACCTGAAACCCAAACACTTCTACTTCCTGGGATTAGCTGATAGCTCCTGAGGCCTGGGGAAGTGGTGACTGTGAGCGAGAGGTGCTGTCTCTTTAAAAGTGCCCTTTATGTGATTCCCCTCCGGGGGCTGCCAGAGGAGCTAGGGCTTGGGAGAGATTGTGTGGGTGCCAGTGAATCAGAATGAAATGGTGGGTTTTATGTAGATGCATATGTCTGCTGTAATTTTTTATATATATTAAACTTGCTGTAACTGTACAGTTCCAATTTCTGTTGTAAAACATTAAACCATTTTCCAAGTGTTTTCACATTGTCTGTGTGTCTGTGAGGTTACTGCCTTGGTGTTCCCGTGCTTTACACAAGCCCTCCAAAACAGTTCTCCCCACAGTCCTCCTATGAATCTTGGGGTCTAAGCACCTTAGTCTTATACCTCTCCTGGCTTTCTTAGTGATCTGTGACCGCTGTGTTTCCCTTCTCTAGACCCTCAGTTGGGTTTAGTGGAACCCTGAGTTGAGTAGCAGTAGTCTCCTTTAGAGCTGACTGCTTTGTGTGATCAAACACAAAAGCCCTTGACTGATCCTGAAGGGAACTCCTCAGAGCTTCCTGCTCACTCTGTGTGTGTGTGTGTGTGTGTGTGTGTGTGTGCGTGCGCGCGCGCGCTGCTGCTGCTGCTGCTGACTGGGATTGAACTTGACTCTCTGGACTCAGTTATTTGTCTGACAGACCCAGGAACCTCTAGCATTTCTCACCAGCCCCTGAACCAGGAGTGGTAGGAGAGGAATCTCTGAAGGTGGTACATCCCAGATGGGCCCTTAGTCCTGCTATGTGCATAACTAAGCTCCTGCCTTAACATCTGGTGCCTCATATAGCTCTCTGAAGTCATAAGGAAAGTAG
>JADRCD010198411.1:0-12007 GCA_019843815.1 Montemys delectorum | reverse complement strand
GTAAATTATTTTATTTTTTTGAGTCATGTTCTTATTATGTCATGCAGGAACTCATGATCTCCTTACCTTTTAAGTACTGGGTTTAGAGGTGTGCCACCACAATGCCTGGTTATCATACAGTATGTTATTGATTTACATGTGTATGCACATGCATTCGTGCGTGCACACACACACATAGGCACACGGGATTCAAATGTTATATCTAGCTGAAGTTCATTTGTTCTACTGTTGTGTAGTCCTGAAGCACAATGTTTTAGCTATTGTCCTGTTGTTGGAGACTTTGATGGTTTCTGGTGTTATTCTCAACCCATACTAACACATGCTACAAGAGCAAGCTTGTCCTGTGTCCTAGGGCAGTGGTAGAGGGTTTCTCTGAGGTGTGTGTACTTCTTGGTTAGATTTGTTCTCAGATCTACTGCTTGTGTTTCTGCAGTTCTGCTTTGTATTGCAGGTAGCTGTTACCCTCAGGTTGTGTGTTTTGGCTTTTGTCTCAGCTGTGTTGGTAAGTGGGAGGCACTGCTTGTGGAAAGATTGGAGGGTACATCCAAGTATTTCCCCTGTCTCAGTTAGGGTTTCACTGCTGTGAACAGACACCATGAGCAAGTCAACTCTTATAAGGACAACATTTCATTGGGACTGGCTTACAGGTTCAGAGGTTCAGTCTATTATCATCAAGGCTGGAGTATGGCAGTGCCCAGGCAGGCATGGCACAGAAGGAGCTGAGAGTTCAGTATCTTGTTTTGGAGGCAAACAGAAGATTGGCTTCCAGGCAGCTAGTACTAGGGTGATAAAGGCCACTCCCACAGTGACACACCTACTCCAATAAAGCCACACCCACTTCAACAAGGCCACACCTCCTAATAGTGTCACTCCCTGGACCAAGCATATTTAAACCACCGCATGACCCACCCCCACCCCCAGCACTGTCTGAGTCAGATTTGGAGCAGCCATACTATGAGTCAAGCTTCTGGTAAGGGACTACTGTCCACACAATTTCATAGCTTGCTTTCTCTCTTGGCCTTTCTGTCCTAAGGATCAGCACTTTGAAAGGCCAAGGAATAAGTATTTTAGGCTTTATAAGTCATACCTTCTCTGTTACACTTTATTCAACCCTTTGAACAGATGTGTCTATGCTTCAATAATATATTTCTGGGGCTGGAGAGATGGCTTAGCAGTTAAGAGCACCGATTGCTCTTCCAGAGGTCCTGAGTTCAACTCCTAGCAACCACATGATGGCTTATAACCATCTGAAATGGGATCTGATGCCCTCTTCTGGTGTGTCTGAAGAGAGAATTGGTGTACTCATATACATAAAATAAATAAATAAAATATTATATTTTATATAAATACAAAAAAGTATATTTCTAAAATCTGGTGCTGGGCTGGGTTTAGCCATTAGGTCATTAGACCATTGTTTGCTGACACCCGTCAAGCTCAAGGATGATGAGTTACTGTCACTGATAATCCCATGGTATCATCAGCCCATTGGATTCCTGTATTTGTTACCCCATATAAGACATGTGTGTTCTGATTTTCTGCTGAGTTCTAGCCGTTGTTGTGGCATTGCTTGGGTGTTTTTTTAGTCTACATTTCTGTGGAAAGCTTTCACCTTCTGCAAACCAACCTCAGAACCTCTATATTGGCAGAACTTGAAATTCCAAACCCTGTCTATCTTGTAGACCTTGTCAAGGCTGTTGAATGGTATTTGCTTGTTGTTGTTTATATATTATGGACTCAAACTCTCATTTTATGATTCCTCTTTCTTCATAAACTCTTTTTTTGTTGTTGTTGCTTTGTTTTTGTTGTTGTTGTTGTTATTTGAGACAAGATTTCTCTGTGCAGCTCTGGCTGTCCTGGAACTCCCTCTTTAGACCAGGCTGGCCTTCACCTTTCTCTGCCTCCTGATTGCCACCATTAAAGGCATGTTCTGTCACCTCTTGGCTATGATCTCTTATGAATACAAGTCCTTAATTTTTTTGGTGGTGCTGAGCATCAAATCCAGGGTTTCCCAGATGTTGAGCATTTTTACCACTAAGTAACACACCCAGCTTCACAAGTTATTCATTTTAGTGCAGTAAACTTTTTCAAATGTTTAAAAATATTGGCATATTTCTATTTTCTTTAAATCTCTTCTGTATCCCAAGTAGATGAGAATAATCTCCTTTGAAACTTTAACTCTGCCTTTCCCACTCTTAAATTGTAATCCAGCTGGATAGATTTTTACATCTCATGTGGTAGAGGAATTCAGTTTAACCTTTGCCTATGTAGATGACCAGTACCAGTTAGCCCATCTTCCTCATGGGCCACAATGTTACTCTTCAGATGTATGAAATGTCTACCTACCCTGTCACTGATCCACAGATTATTTGCTTGATCTGTATGCCACCCAACATTGCTGTAACCATTACCACATTCTAAGTCTACATATCTGGCGATCAGGTCTTTGTTCTGTGCTGCTTACTGTTCTCTTTCAGGAGTGCTGTGGCTATCTGCTGGCCTTTGCTGTTTCTTCTACACAAGAACTAGCTGTTAGAGTCAGCTAGTTGGGTTCTTATTTACTGGCGAGTTATCCTGATTTCAGCTAAAGAAAAGAGGTTTCAGAGTGTGATATGATCTTTGTTCACAGCAAATCTACCTTCAAATTGCCGAGAAAACTCATATGCATGAGACAGTGACCAGCAAAGGGTCGTACACAGAGTACAGGGCTGTGTGGAATATACGAGACTTATTGGAGATGCCCAGAGGACAGCTGGAGACAGATGAAGCGATTAGAAACATCTCAAGTCTTACAGGGGAGCAGGAAAGGAGAAATATCTTTCCAGGTAATAAAATCAGAACCTAGCCATTCATGATAGTACAGACTTGTAATCCTGGCACTTGCAGAGCTTTATCAGAGGATTGCTGCAAGTTCAAGGCTAGTCTGGGTTACATGGAAATAAAGATCCTGAGTTAGAAAACCAAAACTGGACCCAAACAAAAGTCCCCCTAGTAACTTCCTTGCTAAAAGAAACCAACAATTAAAAACCTCTTGGGGGAGTATGAATATATTCTCATTTATAAAGTGTTTCTCCATACACCATCTTACTTGGTTCTCAGAGAGCAGAACAGCTGGCATTCCTACAAAGTAATATGATTAAGAATCCAGTTTGTAGCCAGGCAGTGGTGGCATATGCCTTGGGAGGCAGAGGCAGGTGGATTTCTAAGTTTAAGGCCAGCCTGGTCTACCGAGTGAGTTCCAGGACAGCCAGGGCTACACAGAGAAACCCTGTCTTGAAAAAACAAAAAGAATCCAGTTTGTAAATACTGGGCCTCAAACTGACCTTATTTCAAGTCCAGAACTTTTTGTTTTAAAAATGTCTTTTTATTTAAAACACACACACACACACATACACATTTTTCATTTGCATATTTTAATTGACATTTAGTATTTATAGGGGTTTGGACCGATAATTTACATATATACGTAATGTAATGATTACATTAGGATAATTGGCACTTCTATTTCTTCAAACATTTATCATTTCTGGCAGAATCCTTTACATCCCCTTATCTTTTCATTTATAATATTAGATCTAAAGAAAGCGTGGAGGCCTGAGGTCGAGGTGTGAGTTATTGTCTGTCATGTTTTCTTCCTTACTTACGAGGCTCAGTGGGTATAGGCGATTGTGGCCGACACTGAGTTCAAGCTCCACAACCCACACGGTGGCAGGGGAGAACAGACTTCTGTCATTGTCCTCTGGTCTCCACACAGGCACTGTGGCACACACATATCCTCCCTCACACATGCACAAAAAGACATGAGTAAATGTAAAAGAAAAAGGGAATCATATGGCCTTAATGAGGTCTTGTAAGCTTCTTAGGAGGTTAAATTTAATGTAGACTCAGTCATCCTGAATCAGCTACTGTGTTTTAACAGGCTTGCTTTCTCTTTAAAATGTCACAATGTAATTATTTTTCTATCAGGCAAATTTGAGGCCACTCTCATTTACTCTGGGATAGCGTTTAGTATGAGGTTGGCTGGGTGTGGGACTCACATTGCAGCCCACCACAGCTGAAGCTGGTGATGTCTGTACACATTTTCAGCAGCTTCCCCATCTTGGAGGATAAGTTAGGCTCAGGCTTTTTGACTTGATTTTTCCCTCTTTGGTCCTTGACCAAGGTATCTTAGCCTAACCTCAGAACACGTGCCCTTTTGTATTACCATCTTCCCATTGTGAGTGAGATGCACATATGGTCTTTTAAAAACATTCATCCATTTTTATTTCTCTTCGAGAGAGGGTCTTGGTGGCTTGAGACTGGAGACACACACCCATCTCTGCTATCCTTGGGCACCACACAGACTTTACATTCCAATCATGAACTGCCCAGGAACCAAAGCTGGGCTTTCCCTCATTACAAAAGAAGCCTTCCCTGCATAAGAATCTGCAGGTCAGAGGGACAGGTCACTGACATAACAAGGCCAGTCTGAGCACTGTCTGTGGTGTCTGCCGATGCATCTTGCCTGTAACTTCTAGCCCTGCTTATATCCACTCCCAGATGCAACTCTCTTTCAATGGACTCCCGCCAGACCTGCCAACTGTTGGCACGTCTTACAGAACTCAGTTCTACATATAACTCCATTTCAAGTGGTGCTCCCTGATGCTTCATCTCTACCGAACCAGGAACAGGATTTGAAAAAAGTGGATGCAGCTCTTCGGCTGAGAGTGTCTCCTGGTTCTAGAATCTGAAGCTCTTCGGTTGTGATTTCCCACTGGGTGTTTCCCCAAATCTTTATCATAGCTTTTCAGTCTGCTGCACTGTACGAACAGAGGGGGAAGCTGCTTCTGTAGCAGCCTGGACCTGCTACAGAACTATTTCTTGTGCTGGATTCCTCTCAGAACCGGTAACCACATCATCCGGCACATGGGTTACAATAGCATCAGTGGTATGAGGTATGTGTCTTTCAAACCCAAAGAAACCTACTAAGCATGGTTTCTTTCTTTTAAATTTAAATTTATTTATTTTCTTTTGTCTTTAGTGAGGTACAGGATGCCACCACTTCTCTCTAACTTTGGAGGATACACATTAGCATACCAGAAATAACGGATTTTATTGGTGTGGCAGATTGTACTGTTTGTAGGGCTTCTCTCCCACCCTCTGGAGGACATACTTGTTTAAGACCTTAATGTACTAGACAGTTGACCAGCCAGCCAGACTGTCTGGGCAGTTATAGCCACAGTAATCAGCACGATGCTTTGTGGGATTTTCAGGCTGGTCTGGCTGAGAGTTTGGTGGGCTGGTAGAGAGCTATACAGCTGAGGGTCCAAGATTGCCAACATATACCATAGACAGGTATAGACAGGGTTATGAATGGGTACTGCTCTTTGTTCTAAATGTACTTGTACTGTTTCTGATCATCGTTTCTGTAAGAGAGACATCAAAATTACCATATCACGTACTGGAGGCCATCTAATCTGCCCCATCAGTGAAGACACTCCAGGCAGAGCAGATGCAATTTGGGTTGGTAATCAGCTGACTTTGTCATGGTCCATGTTGACATGGACCCAAGTCACTTGGGTTTAGAACCCAAGTCACTTTTCTTTTTTTGCAGAATCTGGGCTGGTAGTTAAGTGAAGTCAAGATCAGCTTCTCTGCATCTGTAGTAGAAGCTATTCCTGGTTGTCAACTAGACTACGTCTGAAATAAACTACAATCCAAAATTAAAAGGCTCACCTGTGGCCCTAATCTGGAGGCTGAGAGATACAAGTTTCTGATCTGAATCTTGACATGGAGACCTTGAAGAATTGTGGCTACGAATCCCATGGAATTAACATAGAAAGCTCTATGAGTTCAAGGTCATCCGGGTGTGTACCACACACCTGGGCCACACTTTTTACTGGAGACCTATATAAAGACATTAAAAAAAAAGAAGGCTCTCTCTGCTTCGCCTGCTTGCCTTGTGGGACTAAACAACTGCTAGATCCTTGGACTTCCTTTCACAGATGCTGCCAACTGTTGTTGAGAGTTAATTGTTAGGAGTTAGACTACAAACTGTAAGTCATCAATAAATCCCTTTACTACATAGAAACTACCATAAATTCTGTGACTCTAGAAAACCCTGACTAAGACAGCATCCCTTTGATCTGGGTTAACTAATTTTCATAAGGTTTGCTGGAGGCAATGTTGATCTGCATTCCCTTTCTTGGACTACTTGTAAGATAAAGGAGGAAGCTTCCAGAGATTCCTACCTTTTGCCACACAGGCCAAACAAACAGTACAGATGTTCTACTAAGCACCACGAATGCTGATCTGGTAAAGTGTTTGAGGATCGAGGGATGGTTATTGTGGAGGTTGCAAACCTGCTTATCTTCCTGTGAACTGGGCTTAGGTCAAGGCTGGAGTTTTCTCTACATCCCCAGCCACCAACTCTGTGTGTGTGTTGTGGGGTGTGGGGTGTATGTGTATGTGCTATGCGTGTGTATTTGTGTGTGTGTGTGTGTGTGTGTGTGTGTGTCTGTGTGTCTGTGTGTGTACTTGGTGTTATTTTAGGACTCTGGAAATGAATGTCACCTTGGACCTTGTGTCTGATTGTCTTTTTAAGACATTTTCTTTCATGAGTGTGTGATTATTCAAGTAAGTGGCTGCAGTCTTACTTGACATTTCTCTGTACATGTGTCAGGATGCTACAGGATCCTTCCATTTGTGGGTACTGTCTTTTCTTGTTGAGTTTGGAAACTGGGTGAGGGGGCTATGACCTCTTGCTGAGGTCAATGGCCCTCAGCCTCTTAATTATCTAGTCTTGATTTCTTCGGGCTTTAACAGCGTGAGCCATTTGCTTGTTGGCTTCCCAGGGGTTCAATGACTTTGTGTCTCACAACCCCTACGCCCACCCCACATCACATGTCCCTCCAAGCTTAGTACTCACTACAGTCATTACACTCATGGGGTCTCTGGCAATTAAACATTGTCCAGCACCTGGCCTCGCTATGTTGAGGACTGGGTGGGGTTCTAGGAGAAAGGTCCTGTCATCTTCAGTTCTGTCACTGAACTCCATTCTGCATTGGAGTCTCTGCTGTCAGGCCTGGCGTACAGGGGGCAGCCACCACCAGCTTCTAAGAGATGCTTGGGAAGCAGTGTAGCCTCTCTGAGCCCTTTGGTAGGTTCTCTGGTCCCGTGTAGTAGACATCCCACCTCTCAGGCTTTTAATCTCCCTTTCCATCATCTGCTGTGGCAATATTTGTATGCCTGCTTCACTTAATACAGCCCATTGCCTGGGATGCCTGCCAGGGACGTATATCACATATCCCTGGAGAGCCCTCCTGAAGCAGTCCACCCTCCATTCCTCATCCTTATGTTTCCTCTACTTGATCCAGCACCCTTGGAGCCTAGTCCCCTGTGTCCTCTCTGCAGTCTTGCCAGGATGTCTTGGCTAGGCCCTCAGCTCCTGTGTGGTATGACCTCCTTCCCCCGTCAGACCACAGCATCTGCTCCTGACTTATCACTCCCCTGCAGGCTGCTTCAACATAAGGATCCCCTAGTCTTCATGTTTACTTGCTGCTGGGCCATAGCTGGATTAATGCCATGACTTAAACCACACGAGCATGGCAGCTGGGTGGGGGGGGGGGGGGGGGAGGATTAGGATGAGAGGGCATGTTGAGGTTTGTATGTGTGCGTGTACACATGCATACATGATTTACTGTAAGAAGCTAGCTCTGTTCTAGGGGAGCAGTAGCTGCATCAGCATTTTTAAGAAGTCATATGTCACCTGTTTGAGATAGCCCTACTCTTTCCCACCCGAGTTTGGCCTTGCCACAGGAAATTGGTTTGCCGAGTTTTATGTCACCGAGTCATCAGAGAAGAGGGAACCTCAGCTGAGAAATTGACTCTGTAAGATCTGGTTGTAGAGCTGGAGAGATAGCTCAGCAGTTAAGAGCACTGACTGCTCTTCCAGAGGTCCTGATTTCACTCCCCAGAAACCACATGGTGGCTCACAACCATCTGTAACGGGATCTGATTCCTTCTTCTGGTGTGTCTGAAGACAGCAGCAGTGTACTCACATACATTAAAAAAAAAAAAAAAAAAAAAAAAAAGATCTGGCTGTATGCAAGCCTGTAGGGCATTTTCTTAGTGATTGATATGGGAGAGCCCAGCCCATTGCGGGTGATTCAACATCTCTCAGCTGGTGGGCCTGGTTTCTACAAGAAAACAAGCTGCGCAAGCCATGAGAAGCAAGCCAGTAAGCGGCAGGCCAGCATCCTTCCATGGTCTCTGTATCAGTTCCTGCTTTCAGGTTCTGGCTCTGTTTGAGTTCCTGTCCTAGCAGTTTTCAATGATGAACTGTCATCTGAAAATGCAGGTAGAATAAACCCTTTCCTCCCTAGCCTGCTTTTGGTCTTGGTGTTTCACCAGAGCATTAGGAAGAAACTCTAACTAAGAGGCCGACCATGGCTCCAACTGCTCTTTTTAAGAACTAGGTTTTACTCTCTGAACTTTTTTTTTTTTTAAAGAATATTTATTTAGTGTGTGTAAGTGTGCATGAGTGTGACATGGCATGCCTGTCAGAGGACAATTCTGGGGAGCCCATACTCTCCTGCTACCTGGTGGGATCCAGGGGTCAAATGTTGTGTAATCTGTACTCACTGAACCATCTGGCTAGCCCAACTCTTCTCTTCATATACTTTGGGAGAGGCTGTTCAGCCTTAACACTTGGCTCTTATTTGTTGTTAATAACACTCAGCTTTCTATAATCTTTTCCACAGGGGCAGCTGTGTTTAGCGATAGCCACTGCTTTCATTGTTCTTATTGTCACTGTGTTGTCCTTATTTCTCTTACTGCTCGGCCTGTCACGGGAGCCGGTGCCTTATTTCTCACTGCTGCATTCAATCCAGTTTTCCCGAGTTACTTTGCATTACCTACACAGCTTTGGGTTCTTCACTGTCAGCTGGGCTAGATAGGTATTACACCCTAACCTCAGGCTGCAGTCCATTTGAAGATTAGAGGTAGGTGTAGTAGATGTTGCCAGGAGGATTAAAAACCCACAGAAGCTGAGGGAGCAAGCTGAACTTCAAGGCAGTCACTTTGGAAGCCTTCGTTGTCCCAGAGGGGAGCTCAGAATCTGTGAAGGGACCACATCTGGTGATTGTCCCAAGTTGGAGAAAGAGGGTTTAGCTTAAACTCCTGTGTCTCCTTGTCAATGCCGCTGTCTCTAACCTGGGTGACCTCTGTTGCCAGAAGTGATCATTTTTGAAAGGAAGATTAGGTGGAGCACCTCAACCTGATACCAACTGATGTCTCTGCTTCGGTTGATAAAATAGATGTGAGCAGGGACTGAAGAGATGGTTCCGCTGATAAATACTTGCCATGTAAGTGTGAGGGCCCGAGTTCAGATATGTAGCCCCCATGTAAATGTAGGGTAGGCCTGCTGGCCTGCCTGGAATTCCAGCACTCAGAAGACAAAGATGGGATTCCTGGTACAAGTTGGCTAGTTAGACTAACTAGATCAGTGAACTCTGAGTTCAAGGGAGAGAGTAAAGTGAATCAGATGGAGAACAGCTGAGGAAGACTGGTCACATCAGTCATGGGCCTCCACACATATGGGCATACCCCGAATATGGGCCATACACATGCAAAAATAGATGTTATCATCTTTTTTTCTTTGGTAGTGCTGGGGATCAAATCCAGGGCCTTGTCCACACTAGCACTAGCTACATTCCCAGCCAGATGTGACTGTGTGAATACTAAAGAGAAAATAATAAGCCTAGTGACAAAATGCTTTTGAGGTTTAGGTAATGAAACAGGTAATGAAATTAGAAAAAACGGGACATGATTGCACATGCTCCGTTGAGTCTCTTTCTCTAGACAGTGGAGTGACAATCCCTGTCTGCTGTCTGTCACTTTTGAGGCTCTCATTAGTCATTAGATGTTTGAAAATGACCCCCGATTGAAAAGCTTCAGCCACCCAGCTCTGCTTCCAGGATTCTGGAGGAATCTGTTAATAAGTGGCAGGTGATGGAGTTCCCACTTGAACATTTCAGTCTTCAGTCCCCAAGAGAAACAGCTTATTTGGTTTCCATCACTCATTCTCGCTCCAGGGTATGTCAGAGAAGCCTCCAGCTGTGACCAGAGGGTCTCAGGAAGGCAATATGCAAGGCTATTAAAAATAAGCTGCCTAGTGTGGCTCTGCCAGCAACACTCGCCTCATTGGGTAGGGAGTTAAGAGGAGTGGTCTGCCACTTACTGGCCTGCTCTGATGTGCAGCTTGGAGCCTCCCTACTGTAACAAGGGGGCTTGCCTAGTTTTTCTGGTTAGGTCCCAAACCACCAATGTTTTATTCAAGTTGGCTAATTCTTGAGAAACCCAGAAGAGCTCTCCATGTCCCAGCACTCCTGGTGATGTATACTGGGAACTGTGCAGGTATTCACGCTGCCTACCCCGTGGCAATTGAGTGGATAAAGAGAACTGATAACACACAGCTTTCAGATTTAGCCCATTCATCATCTCTAGTGCTTCAGACAGGAGCTGGTGCACTCCACTCAATCACTCAACTCCTGGCAGGAGGTAATAATGACACCTATTTTGGGCAGAGTGGGTAATGATAAAAATTCTCTCTAGTCACAAAAGTGTCTCGTTCATCTAGCGATTCTCCACTCGATCTCAGCACAACCACAAGGCAGCCTGTGCTATTTGGAGTCTACCAGGAAGCAGATTCCCAAGATGGGATTAGACAGGAAAGAGATTCCTCAGGGAGAAGGAATCATAGGCACAAACTGTGATGCAGGTGCCGTGTGTGGGAGGAAGAAAGGAAGGAAGCAGGACTGGGGACAAAGAGTCCTAGCCTGCAGCATACTTCCAAAAGAGGCTCAGCCAGGCCACGGGGCAGAGCTCGGCTCACTCTTATTTCCTAGGAGTTCTGTGCTTACCCAAATGAGCCTGCCTTGATATTCCACAGGCCTAATCATTGGTCAGTTGCATACTTGATAGCAGGAGATAGGAGCTATCCATCTCTGTGGCTGCCATTGTCCACCCCTTGTCATACACAAGTACACCTCCCTCCGGGAATGTTTGTTCACAGTTCTCCCAAGTCTCTCTAAGGGGAAAATTAAAACAGGTTAGTGGGACAAACTACTGGGGCTCTCTCTGTGACTTGGTCAGGGTCCCAGATGGTACCTGTATCTTCCTTCCCTTCTCCACTGTCCATTCTAAGCTCCTTTCACCCTCAACCATCCCCTAGGGAACTTATTGGTTGTGTAGCTCAGATTTTCATTATGAGGGATCTGAGCCTTTGACAATCATACCCCTCTAGCTGATGACAGTCACTGACTTGCCGAGAAAAGGGAAGGCCAGGAAGCGCCACTTGCCTTTTCCCAGACCCTTGAGCAATGGCCAGGCTATTGTCCATGGCTCAGAAATCGTTAAATGGTTTCATTTCAAGGTTACTTTTGGTTTTTTCACGAGGTGCATGACCCAGTGAGCTCCTAGAAAGGCTTTTCCCCCTGTTCTGTCTTCCTTCAAGGCTAATTCTGAATGTGGCTATAATGCAGTTTCTGGCTATTGCAACATGTGACAACGTGTAACCACATACGGGCTGTTGAAGTGGGAATTTCTGGCTATGTCATGTGATGCAGACTCATGTGATGTTTTGAGGGAGTATGAGTGGGACTCAGTCAACAGTGATGGGGTGCCTGCAGAGTGAACTGTGCAGCTCTTGGTTAGTCTGGAGTCTTCAAGGATCTTCACTTTTTTGAGAGAGTCGTGGCAGAGAACCCCTGGCATCCGTACTGGTCCTGGCCTCTCTCACTGACGTGTGCCTATTTGGTGGAGGCTTGGCTGTTTCTGCTGGGTCATGCTGCCTTGCTGTTTCCTGTTTGGTGACATTTTTGAACTAGACTGTTAGTATCCTGACACTACTGAACTGGACTGCTGGGATCTTGACAAAAGGAAATTGGAATTGCCCCAAAGAAGTACTACTTTTTTTTTTGCTTAGTCATCTGCTTTATTATTATTATTATTATTATTATTATTATTATTA